>CM050165.1:431662564-431722564 GCA_027410445.1 Discoglossus pictus
TTATCTGATGACGGCCCTGATTATCAGCCTTATTAAATTGTGATTCGGCCAATTGAATAGGGCTCTATATAAGCACACAGCATATTTTTTTACAGAAGTTTTTAGTTGGTGAACTTCTATCCAAAAGCAAGGACTTCACTAACTAAACACTTCTGTAAAAAAATATGCTGTGTGCTTATATAGAGCCCTATTCAATTGTCCGAATCACAATTTAATAAGGCTGTATATATGTGGAACAGTCCTTCAGCAGAAGTGATAGGGATAAATACAGTAGTAAATACACAATATGGCTATAACGTAAATTGAAAACATGCAAAAAAAAATTAAAATGGAAATTAAAATAATACAGACTCTAATATAACTTTCATATGCAATTATGCTGCATTGTGATATGCCATTTGGCTTCTGCAGATCAGCTTTTTGGGGTATTCATTTATTTATTTTATTTTTTTCACTTTTTTTGTCAATTGTTTTAAATGATCATCTTTGTTTATACAAAAGACCATATAGAAAATATTTGACTCCAGAGATCCTTGAAGTCAAAGCTTATGGTAGCTTATTGGTACAAAGGGCTGATTGGGTGGCCCTAGTTTGGTTATCTTAATTCAATATAATCTTTCCATGTAAAAAAACTAAACAAAACATATTGATCCCGATTCAATTTGAAGCCCGCATCTTGCGGTATACAGGGCAAAGGTCTGCGGGCGTGCTGCGGGCTCGCAGTCTGCTACAATTCCGGTGCTATTCAATTGAACAAGCCCGCAAGTTACGGGCCGAAAGCTGAAACCGTAAATCATGCACTTGTCCGTAGCCGTTCAGGGCGGGAATATGATCAATTTAGCAAGCCCGTAACTACCCATTTTAAAACAGCCAATAGAATATGAGACCGTCATCATGATGTCAGTAAAACATGTCAATCAATTAGCATTTAGGTTTGGGGATTCCAGGTCGTCATCTAAAGTTGGTCATGTCCTCTAAGCACCTCTTCTGTAAACCAGGTTGCATATTTGAATGTTTTTTGTTGTTGTTTTTGCATGAGCCTGGTGGGTTTGGATATATGGATGTCATTTTTTAATTGTTTGATTAGTTGTTATTTATGCAGTCTGTGGTATATAGTTACTGGAGACTTCTTAGTGTTGCACCTAGAGGAAGAGGGTTTGTATCCACCTACTTATGGAGAGGGTTCCCTGGTGGTCCAGTGGTTAGGATTTGGTGCTTTCACCACTGAGATGTGGGTTTGATTCCAAGTCAGGGAACCAAGAGGTCACACCACCATGAGGTCACACCACCCCTAGATAGATGGATAGAGATAGATAGATAGATAGATAGATAGATAGATAGATAGACATATAGATAGATAGACAGGGGCAGATAGATAGATAGATAGATGGATAGATAGATAGATAGATAGATAGATAGATAGATAGATAGATAGATAGATAGATAGATATAGCAGCAAACATACACAAATTAGAAAGACATATAAATAGACAGAAATATATATCTAGATATAGATATTCCATGATAGTATGAGTATTTTCCAGACGACAATTTCTAGAATCCCTAGTTATTTGGGGTCCCTGGTGGTCCAGTGGTTAGGATTTGGTGATGTCACTACTGCAACCTGGGTTCAATTCCAGTCAGAGAACCAAGAGACCACATCACCCTGAAGCCAAGCAGGGTTGGGCCTGGTCATTACTTGGATGGGAGACCACCTAGGAATACCAAGAGCTGCATGCTGTGGCTCAATGAAGGAGAAACTGGCAACCGACTCCAGTATCTCTGCCATTTCACCACTGAGATGTGGGTTTGATTCCAAGTCAGGGAACCAAGAGGTCACACCACCCTGAAGCCAGTACTTGGTTTGGAGACTAGGAATACCAGGAGCTGTATGCTGTGGCCCACTGGAGAAGGAACTGGCAATCCACTCCAGTATCACTGCCATGAATACCAAGTGGATCAGTATGACTATTTCAGAAATGATTTACTTTAGAGAAGAACTGTCAGTTCAGTGTACAGCCAATATTTAAAAGGAAATCAACTTCCTCTTGAGGTGGCAGAGTTCTTTTAAGTCCACCTGCCTCTTTCTTTTGATGTCATTTTATCAACAATGTGCTTGATTTGGATCAGTAGTTATTTTAAGAAATAATAGTGAACCCTTTTGTAAACTGTGCCTTGTAAATTATTTTGTCATTGTATTCATTCGAAAGATAACAACAATTATGTACGAAACAATGAACATTATGACGTGTTCGCAGTCAACAACAGACCGCATATGTATAGTCACACTTGATGTGCTGTTTCAGGCTATGTTTCTAAATGCCACGATTTGTTTGTGGCAATCACAAGTGTGCGTGGTCTGACATCTCATATGAAAATTAGCTTATTAACCAGGGATTTATCATAGATGCTGATTAGCAAGACAGCGGTGATTGTAGCGCCCCAAACCTTACGTATCATACTGCCAAGTCAAATAAAGCTGTTTGTATGACTAATGAGCGCTGATAACTGTGGATCTTTCCACTGACAAGCTGGTAGGATGGTTACTATAATGTGATCTTTCAATCTTCTTTCATATGAATGCAATATTTGCTTTGGGAAAACTTTAAAATGGCGGAAAAACGAATAATAAAATACGTTGTAGATGCACAAAAACATTTTATGTATGATTTACAGGTGTAAACATTGGTGGCTCTGGAGAGGAATGTAAAGTTAGGGCATATTGGACCCTTTCTAGTATCTTAAAAGTATGGAGGACTCTGGAAACCACACAAGATTTCCTGGGTTGTGGGAAAGAGCCCCTTGACCGATTTTAAGGTTTTTAATGAAGTTATTAAAAGTTAAGTTTTACTAGTTATTTAAGTCTCTCCAATATTTAAAGGTTTTTAATGAAGTTATTAAAAGTTAAGTTTTACTGGTTATTTAGGTCTATCCAAGTAAATTGGGATTAATTGGTGTGCACTACAAAAGGGAACTTTCTTCTACAAGTTTTTTGACATATGTTTTTGCCCCTTAGTGGCACCCTATGAACAGTTCATTACAATAAATTTACACCTAGAGCTATCAAATAAAAAATTTTCTTTGTCAAATACTCACCAACAGAGCTAAAAAAATCAACAAATTTAAATTTGGTCATGACCTTTTCTTAACCACATTGTAATAGGGATAGTGATGTATATTAGATTCAGCCAATCACTTGATGCATCATCTGAGGCTGGCCAACTGCTTACATTTGATGGGATGAGGAGCGTACTCACTATTACTATCACTTATTTACCAGCAACTAAACTAATAGTTTGAATCATTCTAACATATTATTAGGGATTGTCTGTTGTGCATTAGAACTTTCTTTCACCATTTGGCCAAAGTAGGTCAAGGAGCAGAGTGGGCAGTGTGAGAGGAGCATGGCATGGAGGATAAAAGGCACGTAGAAACGTACCGAAAGGAATTTGAAGAGGTAACTATAGTAAATGGGAAACCATTGATGAATATACTTCTATGTACTTTATTCCTTGTAGTACAACTGCACCGCATCCTCTGTCACCCCCTCGCTAACTAGATGAGCTCTGAGCTCTGTTTGTCATGTTAAACAAATACAGCATAAACCTGGTCATTTATAATGGTTTTTCCTTATTTACAGACTGTCGCACACAATTTTACTTTGTGACAGGAAATTAAATGGAATGAATAGATGCTTTGCTTAATGAAAGACATTGGTGCTCTCTTGATCATGTTTAATTAACTTGCTGGTTTAAATTAAGTACTGAGCTTGTGCCAGGAGTCCGCATTACCAGGTCGTAAAAAAATAAAGTGAGAAGTGCCTGTGATGTGGCTTATACAAACCTTGTGAATTTTTATAACACGTTAACCATTTCGCTCACTCATACTGGTAAAATACTGTATATGCATAGTCATTGTAATTATTACAAGTAAATATCACTTTAGTGTTACTTATAAGTATATTATTAGACTATTACATTTATCCGCTTTCATATTATATCAAGTTAAACCTTTATCTTAGTGCAGCATTTACAGTATGTTTGCAGGACCAGCCAATGAGAGACCCCAGAAGATATAACTGATATATACAGTGGATATAAAAAGTCTACACACCCCTATTAAAATGTCAGGTTTCTGTGCTGTAAAAAAATGAGACAAAGATAAATAATTTCCAAACTTTTTCCACCTTTAATGTGACCTATAAACTGTACAACGCAATTGAAAAAATAAACTGAAATCTTTTAGGTGGAGGGAAGAAAAAAAAAAAAAAGAAAAATAATGTGGTTGCATAAGTCTGCACACCCTCTTATAACTGGGGATGTAGCTGTGTTCAGAATTAAGCAATCACATTACAAATCGTGTTAAATAGGAGTCAGCGTGCACCTGCCATCATTTAAAGTGCCTCGGATTAACCCCAAATAAAGTTCAGCTGCTCTAGTTGGTCTTTCCTGAAATGTTCTTAGTCGCATCCAACAGCAAAAGCCATGGTCCACAGAGAGCTTCCAAAGCCTCAGAGGGATCTCATTGTTAAAAGGTATCAGTCAGGAGAAGGGTACAAAAGAATTTCCAAGGCATTAGATATACCATGGAACACAGTGAAGACAGTCATCATCAAGTGGAGAAAATATGGCACAACAGTGACATTACCAAGAACTGGAGCTCCCTCCAAAATTGATGAAAAGACGAGAAGAAAACTGGTCTGGGAGGCTACCAAGAGGCCTACAGCAACATTAAAGGAGCTGCAGGGATATCTGGCAAGTACTGGCTGTGTGGTACATGTGACAACAATCTCCTGTATTCTTCATATGTCTGGGCTATGGGGTAGAGTGGCAAGACGAAAGCCTTTTCTTACAAAGAAAAACATCCAAGCCAGGCTACATTTTGCAAAAACACATCTGAAGTCTCCCAAAAGCATGTGGGAAAAGGTGTTAAGGTCTGATGAAACCAAGGTTGAACTTTTTGGCCATAATTCCAAAAGATATGTTTGGCGCAAAAACAACACTGCACATCACCAAAAGAATACCATACCCCCAGTGAAGCATGGTGGTGGCAGCATCATGCTTTGGGGCTGTTTTTCTTCAGCTGTAACTGGGGCCTTAGTTAAGATAGAGGGAATTATGAACAGTTCCAAATACCAGTCAATATTGGCACAAAACCTTCAGGCTTCTGCTAGAAAGCTGAACATGAAGAGGAACTTCATCTTTCAGCATGACAACGACCCAAAGCATACATCCAAATCAACAAAGGAATGGCTTCACCAGAAGAAGATTAAAGTTTTGGAATGGCCCAGCCAGAGCCCAGACCTGAATCCGATTGAAAATCTGTGGGGTGATCTGAAGAGGGCTGTGCACAGGAGATGCCCTCGCAATCTGACAGATTTGGAGTCTTTTTGCAAAGAAGAGTGGGCAAATCTTGCCAAGTCAAAATGTGCCATGCTGATAGACTCATACCCAAAAAGACTGAGTGCTGTAATAAAATCAAAAGGTGCTTCAACAAAGTATTAGTTTAAGGGTGTGCATACTTATGCAACCACATTATTTTATTTTTATATTTTTTCTTCCCTCTACCTAAAAGATTTCAGTTTGTTTTTCAATTGAGTTGTACAGTTTATAGGTCACATTAAGGGTTGAAAAAGTTCTGAAATGATTTATCTTTGTCTCATTCTTTTACAACACAGAAACCTGACATTTTAACAGGGGTGTGTAGACTTTTTATATCCACTGTATATATATATATATATATATATATATATATATATACAACCTTATTAAATTGCAATTCGGCAAATTCTAAAGTGCTCTATATAAGCACATAGCATATTTTTTTTTACAGAAGTTTTTAGTTAGTGAACTTCTTTTCAAAAGCAAAATCTTCACTAACTAAAAACTTCTGTAAAAAAAAATATGCTATGTGCTTATATAGAGCCCTTTAGAATTTAACGAATTGCAATTTAATAAGGCTGATAATGTATATATAGTATATCTATACTATATGAGTGTGATATCGACTAAATGAAGCTGCTAGAGCTAGTAGGATGACTGACTTTATTTACAATGTAAGTTTTTACTACACTTTGATCCAGGATTAGAAGGAGTCGGTCACAAGAGTACATAAAACATAAAAAAAAGAAGTAGACACTGATAGGGATGGAAGGTTTCTAGATTTTTCAAAGGTTTTAATATAATATTCAATGTAAATTGAAAACGATGTAAACCAATGTAGCATTTACCATTGGAATCAATGTAAATTGAATTAATTTGTTCCGGACCTAAGATTTTTTACATTTTCTCACATATTATTTTAAACAAAACCTTATAACTAAAGAGGCATTACTAAACAACAAAAATTACATCAAATAACCTAGACTTTAACTTCACTTAAAATGTGCTGAGAGGACTTGAGGGCCCAATGGGATTGTTGAGGATGTAGAGGAGGAGAAGGAGAAGACTTTGGTTCTTATTGGCACAGGATACATTTTGGCTCTTATAGGCACAGGCTGGAAACATTAGCTCTTATAGGCACAGGATGGGCACATTGGCTCTCATAGGCATAGGCTGAGCACATTGGTTCTCACCAAGGCTAGTGGATAGAGGAAGAATGGCATGTAAAGTTTAGAAAAGCTAAAGAGTAATACCAATCTGAATATTAAACGGATGCCATGGGGCAAACACACTATTATTTGATAGCTGGTTTAACAACCGGGTGGCTCTTACACTTATTATCAGTAATTGTATTTCTTGTTGTTTTCTCATTCTCTGGGCCTGAGTTTTAGTATTATACTAGTAGAAGGGAGTCTTGGGAATCTATAGTGCAAGGCACATATAGACAGGACTTACTGTGACCCTGCATAATAATTACCTACTATATGTGTTTCAGTTCATTCATCAGATAAATATGTTGCTTTTATTCCTGTGTTGCTTTAGTGTGCTTTCTAACTTAATATCATTTATATTTTACGCAAAACCAAAAATTTAAAGGATAAAACATATTCTAAAATTCAGGAGGAAAGTGTATTTTAGGAAGAAAGTGGAATACAAAAACAAGAGGTCATGAATTGTAGGGTGACAGATCTAGAGTTATTTCTACTTTATTGAAATTATACCAATTTAAAGGAACAACCTTTCAAGTTGTAGAGGTCTGGACAAACACATCTCAATTGGGATAAACACAAGGCCAATATTTTAGATAGATACAATTGGCTGGCTTGATGGATCTATTGGTTCTGATATATGTTTCTATGTATAGACTGCATGGGGCCCTTTAAGTGTGATTATTTTACACATGGCCTCTCTAGCTGGATTGCGTCTAGAAAAGCTTTTTTTCTGTGCTATGCAAAGCTGTTATTAGCCTTAAATGACTTTCTCTAATGACGTTTTAAGCGTTAATTGCAATTAAACATACAAACCCGCACTCACTGATTAGCTAATTAGCTTTTAGAAGAGATACAATGTAAGCTTTGTATATTTTAACACATTTTAAGAAGTATTTTCCTGCGCTATTGCACATTTACAAACCTCACAATGAAATTCTGTGGATTAGTGTACAATTATATACTATTATTATTATTATACCATTAATATTATTATTAGACTGTAGCTCCCATATTTTAATGCAAAGCTTAGAGAACTTGTTTTACATTGCTTTATAACATCTTTATCTTAGGGTAGAACCTTTACAAGATATTGTAATTTCATAACAGGAGGAGGACATTATTTTAATTATGCACTGATCATTAATAACATCATATAGCATTAGATATTAAATTAATTTTGAAAGATTAGGGTGTCAAACTCTGGCTGAGTGTTTGTCTCTACTCTTATAAGGTCATTAAGGTGGAAGGTTGGCTGAGAGATTTGTCTAAAGGTCTTAAGAATAATCAGATATACTCAGAGAATACACAGTCCCTCATATCAAAAGTTGGTTGCCAACTTCAGCCAGTGGAGATGCTTGGGTTGGTGCTAACAGCTAGACAAAGTCACCTCCCCCTTTGACCTGATAGTGGGTGGATAGCAGCAGCTGAGTCTGACCTTTGAAATTGCCTTTAATTTTCAATAAAGTGTTTTAAATCACTGAATATGAGTTTGATTAGAAATACCTTACATTGCATCTGATAACAATTAATTAAAATAAATGTATATGGATTACAATTAATTAAATTAAAGTTTTGTGGCTCATCAATACATCTGATAGAGAAGAATCAGTAGTGTATGAAAACATATATATATTTTTTTTAATAAACTTGCTATAAAGTTTTTCAAAATGTCTTGGCATTTTGAGAAGGAACGCCCATGAGAATCCAGGCAAAAATTAGCATACATTTAATAATTAGTTGTGGTCAATCAGATCCAGGCACAACAATGTATCTGTTTCTCTCACACTGGCAAAGCGGGAGGCAGTCGTGATACTGACAGCCGATTCGCTAGGACACAAATCCCCACAGCTCATTGGCTAGGACGCCCTGTTGACATAGGTGCCTTGGGGGTGGAGCTCACACAAGAAATTTCAAAGGGACTTTGAATTACAAATATACAGAATTGCTCAATAACGTTACCCCAAAAACTCCACATATTTTTAATCACATTCTACAATGCTCGCTATGCTTGAATAGCCGATAAGCAAAGTCAATTGTCTGCTGTAAAATTACAATTTACACTGAACTAACCTAATCTCCCACTAGCTTGACAAGAAACATGTATAGATAGCGGCATGTGTTAGATACCAGCAAAGATGGTGGCCTGGACAGTATACAATAACATAAATAGGTGACCAAGAGAAGCCAGTTCCAGATAGTCACTACAATACCAGCATACACAATTAATAATACATACATTTATCATTCATATCGCTTATTTCTTAGCTCATGCTGTCCGGTGTGGCTAATCTATGAATCTAACAATCCCTGTCAATTATAATAGGCTTGCAGAGGCTGACACACAGCTTTATGACGATGAGATCTACCAGATATCAACTGATTTGAGAAATTAGGTTTTAGTCATCCGTATTTGTACTGAAAGACGGTGGGTAAGAAAAGACAACTGATTGCTTCTTCTAAGTACAAATCAATTTTGAATACTGAAATTAAAATTTGCAGCTGCCTGGTGTGATAACATAATAAGTAATCTGCAGTAAAGTACAATTGTGGATTTATTCAGAGATAGTTTGCTGATGATGTCCTTCAACCTTCTACCTGATTAAACACCCACTGCAAAGAATTAATTGCAGATTGGATTATAGGCCTCACATTACAGAAGTATATATTATTTATATTTTCCAACCGTGTGCAAATTTGTTAATTACTGTGATTTTTTCTTTTTTAAAAAGATTTGCTTTGGAAATAATCAGGCATTTGAAGTTCCCAGGCAATTGTGTACAGACGTCATTCAGTGAGTGTTTGCACCTATATTCTTGCCTTCACCTCTAATCTATGTTTAAGCAAGGTGCAATATACTTATGACAAGTGTCTGAGAATTGAAATGTGTGGATCTTATTATGTTGAAGGAATGGGCTAAGTTGGAAGAGATAGTCCCTTCTAAAGAATAGAGGGCTCTGGAGACCACCCAGGATTTCTTGGTTTGGGGAAGAAGCTCTTTGACCCGGCAGAACTGGGGTGTAAAGGGAAGGAAGTGACTAGCTTGGGGTGGAGCTGCTTCTAAGGCTTTGTTGGAGTAGCACCATTGTGCCTCCAGAAGGCCACATGTGAGGTTATCCACCCAAAAATCCCATTGCAAAAAAATAATAATAATGTTGATAATATAATATGTGGTTGTTGGTTAATGTTTATGACAATTTTTGATGCATCTTAGTTAGTGGTTTATTTTAATTAAAATTAATTTATGTATTGTCAAAACGGCAGATGGTGAGGCGAGTTGCAGAGCCACCGGTGAAGTGGTCAAGTCTCTACCGTACAGTGGTATGGCTTTTCCATCACAGTAGGCCATGGATGCAGGTTCAGGGCATAGGGTGTAATGTCGCAGGCCAGACTCCTTCCCTCAATTGTTTATTGATATTATGTCAATGTTCTTACCAACAAATGCTGTGGCCTTTTTTCATCCAACATATTGTCTGGTCTAATTGTTGTTGAACACACCATCTGGGCCGTGCTTGGGTCAGGAGCTGGGAACATAGTTACTTGACTATTGTTACCACTTCAATTATTAGTTATTATTTATTTATGAAAGTCATGACCTACTTGTTCAATAGGGTTTGACAAGAACCTAGTTCAAGACTACCCCAGCAGGTAGTTCTTACTACCTCTGGTACAGAAGATGATGGCCTCAGGATATCAGGAACACCATATAATCCCTTAGAATTAGGATTAATGCACAGAAAGACACTTACACCTTGTTTATGTAAGTAGGTACCACTTATTAATTGACACATTTTATACAAGTTTCTGGCACACAGTCTGGCCAATCAGTAAGCCACATTCCTAAATAATAGGCTGCCCTTTGTTTACTTGGAAAACCCTGTACCTCTGATGAAATCAGATTTTTTTAATCTCATCCGGGTGATTATATTGACTTTTAACAATTGTTCTAACCACTCAGACAATCTGCTTATCTGCTCAAGGCCCCTGTGAGGCTGGGGGAATCTTCACCAAATAACAACACTATACATAAAAGGCCTTAATCTTATTTAGGTGGCGGCTGATGCAATAGCATGCAGAATAACTAATGATATGCAGAGCATAAACCAAGATACATACAGTATAACAGTGTAATCATATTTTAACCATAAAGACTAAGAATTACAAGACCATAATAATAAAAACAGGGTAACATCTTCCCAGTCAGGCCCAGGCCATAGTGTAAAACAGTCCAGTCAGGCCCTAGGCATGACAATGAAGAGCCCTTTTCCACAGCAAATACATACAGTTCTTCAAACATGGCAGTATAGGAGTTAATATTGTAAAGATCTAGAGATCCACACCATTACCAGTTCACTCAAAAACAATGTGACAAAACATAATTAGAATAATACATTAGCCCTTTAATTATGTTGTTACGTTTTATCACAACAGAACACAAGGCCGAAAATTAACTGCACACTCACAAAAATATATTGTTAATTTCAATAATTGTTCTTTTGATTTAAATTGTGTTTTATTAAGTTTCGAAATGCTGCTGTTTTTTGTTATTAGTGGTTTCAGCTGATAAAAATTTGATAAATGCCCCCATTACATCTTAGCTGCTGGAACTAATCTGCATTAAACCATGTAATATTTCACTTTAGTGCGATGCCATTTTCATGTTAATGTTTATTTGTTTGATTTTTTAATGAATATTGCTTGAAAAATAATTAAAACGACATGACATTTTTTATTCGTTGTGTCAGAAAGAGGGTAATTAATATAGTGTCACATTGTGTTTTCTTATTTCAAAGGAAGTTGTTCAAGCCTAAAAACGTATTCATAGTTTTAACTGCTTTTGATGGCTTGCCAATTATTATTATTATCTTTGTTTATATTGCGCCAACATATTCCGTAGCGCTGTACAAGGCAAAAAACAAACGTTACAGCTTATAAAGAATGGAGGGCCCAGTTTTTCAGCTTATAATCAGTGCTTGTTTCCAAGGCACGGACACAAGATTGAAAACTCGCAAACTTACGGTCTAAGGGGTCAATCTGAGGGCTTGCCAATGAGATCTACAGACTAAAATCTGCTCTCTGCATTTCCCGTTCATTTCTTTGAAGTTTAAACAGGGTTTGCTTAATATTTTTTGCAACCAACTGGGGCAATTTTGCTTAATTTTGTTACACCTGACATGATAAAGACATGATATTAACATATGCTATATAATATAGGAGGGGTCTGCAACATTTTCTCTAAAGAGAGCTACTTAATTATATTTATTCAATAAATAAGGGAGTAGAATCTCCTAGTGTACACTTGTAGCTCTTTCACCTTAGGTTGGTGGGACTGTCTTACCAGCAATGCCAAAGAAGCTTCTAAATAGCAGTGAATAACTACTAGATGTTGTATCAGTATCATGTAGGTCTCAGATTTTTTTAATACGTTTTAGTCACTAATTGGAGAACATTCAAATCCACAAATGTATTATTTTAATCCATATGGGAACAATGTATGACCTGTGGCTTACATAGCAGTTTCATATTTCACAAACATATGACGTTTTCCCAAACTACAGTGGTGCTTTAAAGAACTGGTGATGTTCTATATTTATAGAATAGGTAGGTATAATATCTTTAATGGTTTACAGAGCAGAGGTACATAGCAAGCTTTCAGAGCATGCAATTAGGGTCCTTCATCTGGCTGAAGATGAATCTGGAAGCCTTATTAGTACTACTAGCCCCATCCCAAATTGAACCATTATGACCACTACAGATGTTAAAACCTCTATTTCACTATCCCACATGAAGATGGTGTAGGAGGGTTTGACAAATACCTGAAGCAAGCAAACATAAACACAGTGCCAGTTATACAGCTAATACATTTTATAATTCTAGCCCAAATGGGAAAGTTGTGGGCGATTATGTTTACAGCATATGGGAACCATGCATGTCATTGCACTATACCAAATTCTTCCTGGCAAAATGGGAGGAAGAATATATCTACTTGTCACATAAAATCTCTGTACTAAATAGATGATATACTTAGCATCCTGGATTGCAGACGGAGGAGCAAATTTGGAATTCCATAGATACTCAAATATATACCACCACTATAAACCTGAATCTCAGTCATTCCCTACACACATGCATTTTGTGGACACTCCTATCCATTTTAAAAACAACTCCATCCTGACATCTCTATAGTATAAAACAACAAACCAACCAACAACCAAAACAGTAGCTTTCATCCTAAATATGCATTGTCTACTGTCACACAATAAGATACAATCACATCTGCTCTGAGGCCACAGACTGTGATTGGCAATTTCAAATTGGATACGGAAACAGAGAGCCACCAGCATTCCTACAAAGGCTCTCCTGAAATAAAAACAGCCACAAAAAGTTAAAAGGGTATGACAGGTTGTGACCTATAACCCCAACCTCAACCATGCACAAAATATCAAACCATCGTAAAGCAATGGTACAAACAGATGAAAGACTAACCAATGTATAACTAGAACCTCCTGTGCTCTCCTATAGACCACCACCCAACTCAAAACAAGAGAACTAATGTGAATTGTACCATTCCCAGTCAGCAAAAAATCTATGATGAAAAAATGAATGTACCATCCTGTCAAGTATAGCACATCATTGGTACAATTTCCTGCAAGTCATACAATGTGGTATATCTCATCATGTGCATTCAATCACCTGACTCAGGACAGTATGTGGGGGAACAAGACAAACATTACGAAGATGTATGAACTCACATTGTTCTAATATAAACAAAAATAAAAAGAGCACTACATTTGACAACCAACAAACATGCACAATCACTAAGATAGAATATCGCACCATTCTAAATTCCCTAAAATTCGGGAGAAAAATACAAACTGAGATCAATGCTCTCCACAATCACCACATTGTTCCAGAACAAGGCTTTTGCACTGGGCCTCCAACCTCACACTAGAGAGGCACAAAGATCTGTATAACAATACAAACATTATTACTTTATAGGATCTACAACATAGCACCCAATTAATTATGTTTTAGATACATTCAACTGAGAAGTTCTAAAAGACTTCAAGACATTTTACAACAGAAGCTTAATCCTATAACATTTAGTATCCACATGATATAATTTACTATATGGAAAAGAACAAATATTACATTTACCATATATGTATAGATAGGAACAAGAAATAGGACAGGTGTTGGAAGAGGAAGATTGTCAGAACATATTAGAGGCACATAATTATTATATTACTAGCAAATTGCCCGTCAAAAAAGTCAAGGAATGTTGTTTGGGCCAGACATTATTTTTTATGGTGGTCTGAGATCTCAGCGCTGATTACGAGGCTTGCGCGGGTAGTAATTGTTTTTGTGTAAGTCCGCATTTTTTTTTTCTAAGTCCCGCGGCTGGTATATTTTTGTGTAAGTCCGTAGTTAGTCATTCCGTGTTTATGTTTTTTTTTCCAAGTCCCGCTTGTGGGGTGGTTTTTAAGCGATTGTGAGGCACCGTAGATCCGATCATTTATTTGTGACATGATAATATATACATGGGTTAAGTTCAAGGGAAAAAAAATGTAATATACAATATATTGCAAAGGATGAAGGGCCCTGTCTTTGAGCATAGAATCCAGTGTCCATAGTGCTTCCCCAAAGCACCATGCAAGATTGAAAACTCGCAGACTTACAGTCTAAAGGATAATAAATAATAATAATAAATACATACATTATCTATCAGTAATATCAAGGAACAGGGCCTCCGCGGGTACGCATCACCAAATAGACTTTATAAAATGTGAATTATGCCAAATAAAATGTGCGGGAAGGGGTGTTGCTTATCCGGACCTTACTACCAATGGGTTTGCTAAATTGAAATGACAACATTTTAGTCTCACAGATTGCTTTTGCAGTAAGGCGAGTGTAGACCAAGGTCTTGAAACAACAAAATCTCCCTCCTTTAATTAAGGTAATCCAAAAATGCCATGACAAGGTATAAATAGAGAAATTAATGGCACCAATGGAGATAAACTTGGGACCATTTTAAAAGAGAAGGAATAAATGGAATGTAATTGTAGGAACATAATCTTCTACCACAATGTAGTAAACCACTCACCTATGCTCTTATCTGTATAATGAACATTTCTTACAAAGACATAAAATATGTTGCTTAGATAATGTATTCTAAAATATAATTAGAATATTGAAATGTGATAATATCAGGTAATTAGAAGCATATTTTATTTAGATGTACCTTCGTTCCCCCTTCACCTACCCTCCTTATCCTTCCTATTCCCTGTATTATTTTTTATTGTTTGCACAATGAAAAAGTATAATTTTCTTACTGTGTGACCTAAACTTTGGGATCTTTCACAGAGACATAAGTAACATAGCAAATTTACCAGTCCCTCTTTCACAATTATGTGAACGTATTAATGCTATCTTATATAAAATCTTTCTAATGCTTTATTGAGCCTCTCCTGTATGAATGCATTTTTTTACATTTATACATTACTACATTTTGTTTTCTTTCTCCCACCATCCATGGCTAAAAACTGCACATAAATATGGAATGAACTTTATTTGTTAACTTTAGCAAAATGAAGGAACATGTCTGTGGCATCTGATAGCGTGTTATGTATGTACTCAGCTATTAAAGGGTATCATCTACTCAACTTGTTTCTTGTTTTTCCACTTTAATACAATAACAATCTTTTGATTTCTTCTTTCGATTTCTCTTTATTATTATGGAATATACATTGTCATACAATTATGTTAATTTTACAAAGTCATATAAATGGTAACATACTATACTTCCATATATCTTTGTTTAAAGTAAAATTGAAGTCCAAAACAAAGTGGGGGAGGTAGTGGAGAGGAGAGAAAGAAAGGGAGAGGAAGCATTAAAGGGTAGTTGAGACTGGTGTTTTTAGTTTATTAAATATATGTAAGTATTCTGTAGATATAGTTACCATTGTTGTTTCTGTTTTGCTAAAAATAGGAAAGGACTAGGAATACAGAAAAAGATTCAGTTGCTTCTGTTGAAGGGTTGTATTTGTTAATGTTAGTGTATTTATTAGGACTAGTGAACATCTTCTGAGCTTGTATGATGCCACCCCTGATGAAAAAAAAAATATAAATAAAAATATGACTACTCCAGTACAAGCTAACTACATATAATAGTTAATAACTTAAATGATCACTAAAGATGCATACAGTATGTACTCTGCACTATTAGACAGAGGGTGAAAATGACGTGGAAATTAGTTCACATTTTGAAAATTGATAAAGAATTAACTTAAATATAGTAATTTTAGTTTAGCCCTTGAAGCCCTACCATAAATCATAAGGCTGGATCTGTAACTGTTATACATTGTATTATATATTTACACTGCTGCTAAGTGCATGATGTGGTGCAGTGGTAAGTATTCTGAAGTTATAGGTTCAATTCCCATGCCTTCCACTTATTTTTTGTTTAACTAATATACTTATGTATTTATATACTGTATATCAATTATATATATATATATATATATATATATATATATATATATATATATATATTAGTCAATAAAAAAATTGCATTTGCTTTATTATATAACCTAATGGACATATTTTTTTGTTTAACAATAAAGAAAAAATAACTTTATGGGGATTTGAACCCAGGACTTTCACCACCATTGCCTACTTAGCTACTTTGCCATCACTTAGTCACAGCATGATTCAAAGCGTCTATTTCTCAGTCTAATTAATAGTCATTATGTACTGCGTGGTACAGAGCTCATTACTCATTGAGGCTGAGGCACACTGAAATAATATAACTCCACGAATTCAGCATCAATAAACAGGAAAACACTTTTTTTCATGAGCTTTTTCACGCTTTGTCTAACGGTGTTGAGCATATATGGTGACTTTTATGGTCCCTAAAGGATTTGTTCTGGTTCCATACAATAAAGGGTGCACTGCAAGGTGCCTTTATAGGGTCACTAAAAATCTAAATTTCCTATTATGCATTTAAAAGGTGAACTTTTATACCCTGTTGAGTAGAAAATAAATTATATTAATTTAGGAATATTAACACCAAAATAAAACAAAAAAAATGTATTTGATCTGCCTCTCTCTGTCATCGAGTTCTAAAAAGTATGACGATAAAAGCACAAAGCTGCTAGAGAACAGAGATTCACAAGACTCCCTGTCCCACAATTTTTTTTGTAACATCTTAGGACCCAGGATGAGATAACAATTCTGCCCCTGGCTAAATGTAATGTCATGTTTCTGCACTATAGATCACCAATTTGTCAAGTAAAACTGTTTATAATGTTCAAACATGTATGACAGATTTGTTTTGACTACAGTGGCCCTTAGAGGTAATTTTTTTCTATAGTATATGATAGTATATTTTTTAATATTCTGTATATATATAAGTGTATTTTAAATATAAAAAATATGAACTCAGATGTGCTTTAAAGAATAAGATCGACAGTGTGGTATTCCTGTACTCATAGCCTCATTTTATTTAATTTAGGAGCCACTTGCCCTATAGTTATAGAAACATTTGTTCTTTGTAAATAGGCCCATGCATAGTGGCTAGATTCCATGCAGAATTAAATATTTTTCTTTGTAGTTTATTGATCTTTGGATATTTATACTGAAGGCAGCTCTAGGTTCTTTCCCTCTTCACCTTCGCAAAATCTGACAACTGCAATCCCGTCGCCAACCACAGATGGCGCTGATGATTTTCATATAAGGCGTGCTGACAGAAGAGACCTTGAGCTATGAGAGGAGGGCCCGAGGCCCTTGGGGGCCAAGTGACCACGCCGAACATAGCAATGGCATCGCTGTCGACTCAGCGCTGTCGAGTTGCGCCAAGTCGGAGGGGAGAATAGTTCTTTGCCTTACATCAAACATGATGGCCCCCGAAAATTTACAGCGCCCTCTGCCAGGTGGCTGCTGTAACTGCAGCTGTCAGTGCTGCTGAAGAAATGCAAAGGTGAAGAGGGATAGATCCTAGCTCTATACATAGCATTTGGATTTGAGCTCTATAAACGTCTTGTAAACAGTACCTCTTCTTGCAAGCTTTGCAAATTTGGAGCTGTTTCATTGGAATGGTGTCTAATATGGTCCCTTATTGTTACATTATTTTTTACCAAACTATTTCTTAACAGCAGTATTGGTGTAATTGGAGCCACTTGGTAGCCAGGTATAAATGGTGCTAGGGGAAGAATCCTTGTCAGTAACCATTTATATTGGGAAGGATAGATAGAGTCAAGTATGATTTTCTTATTTTTGATACATGAAAAAAGCCTACTTGTTCCATTAGTTAATGCATTAATATAATGAAGAATGGTTATTTAAATTATTATTATTAAAGTTTATTTATAACGCACCAACCTATTCCGTAGCACTGTACATAAATTAAGCTCAGACAAAGATAAATACAGATTAACATTTAGCAAAGGAAGGACAGCCCTGTCTTTGAGCTAGGAATCCAATATTTAAATACATTGGCTTCTTTATCAAACCAATCCTTGAGTGGTCAATATAATTTAAAAAAGGCCAAAAGTGTCAATGTGTACAACATCAACTCCTTGTGCATATAATAACGAGCCATCTACTGCGATGAAATGCATTATTAATATTATTTTCACAGTTTTGTCCCATTTAGGTTTTGTGTTGACCAATTTGAACTATTCCAGTTATGGTTTCCATTTCTATCACATATATAGTTGTCAGTGTTGGGAATGCTTGCGATGTTGGTCACGCTTTTGTGCCCCAGTGAGGGACGCAACTGTGAGCCTCGCGGGATTCATTGCAGGGCTGCAGCGCTCATCGCGAGGCCCGGGTGTTACCACAATGAGTGCTGAAGGCCTCACATCACCCCCAGTACCTGGTTCCTGCCAGTGCAGGGCTAGCGATGAGCGCCAGAGGTGCTCATCGCAAGGCCCCCAGAGCTTGCATCACCCCAATCAGCATCACCCCATCACCCACATACAGAACCCCAGTACCTGGTTCCTGGGCTCACCAGAGCTCTCATCCCCCCCAATCAGCATCACCCACAATCAGAACCCCAGTACCTAGATGCGACCCTGCCAGCAGCGATGCACTCCGTCCTCCTCTACAGCTTCCATTCTCCAGTCGTAACTACTTTCTGGATCTAGCAGCGCATCGCGCAGCAGGGAGGAAATTGCGCAATGCGCGGCTTGTTCCAGAAAGTAGTTCCGGCCAAAGGACAGGAGCAGCAGAGGAGGTAAGTGCAGCTCTGTTGGCAGGGTCACATCCAGGTACGGGACCCACGGGAGGGAGAGGAGGGGGGAAAGGACACAAGGGAGAGAGATGAGGGGGGAAAGGAGACACAGGGGAGGGAAAGAAGACACAAGGGAGGGAGAGGGGTGGAAGGAGACACAAGGGAGGGGAAGGGGGAAAGAGACACAGGGCAGGGAGGAGGGGGAAGAGACACAGGGGAGGGAGAAGGGGCAAAGAGATACAGGGGAGGGAGAGGAGGATGAGGGGGAAAATTAGACACAAGTGAGGGAGGGGGAAATTAGACACAAGGGAGGGAGAGGAGGGGGAAAAGAGACACAAGGGAGTGAGGGGAGGAAGAAGAGGGGGAAATGAGACACAAGGGGGCGAGAGGAGAGGTGAAAGCATACACAAGGGAGTGAGAGGAGGGGGAAATGAGACACAAGGGAGGGAGGGGGGAAATGAGACACAAGAGAGGGAGAGGAGGGGGAAATGAGACACAAGGGAAGGAGAGGAGGGGAAAATGAGACACAAGGGAGGGAGAGGAGGTGGAAAGGACACACATGGGAGAGAGAGGAGGGGGAAATGAGACACAAGGAGGAAGTAGACAGGGGAGAGACTTGCAATGAGCGCTGAAGGCGCTCATTGACAGCCACGCGGTGAGAGCTAAAGGCGCTCAGCGAGTGGCTCACGATGAGTGCCGAAGGTGCTCACATTGGGTGGCAAACAGCAATGCCAGGCTTACAATTTTATTCCTGTCATTTTTGACACGCAAGTTGCTAGCTTCTATATACTGTAAGACTTATTGTCAGTTTGAAGAAGATGTCATACTATGCCGAAAGCTCACTTTATTTTTCTAATTAGTAAGGCATTAAAATGTATGTCTCTACACCACTCTGGTTATTTTTATTTATTTTTATGTAAGAATACAATCAGCCTCATTCAATTTAGGGCTGTAACTCCATCGCAGATAGACAATTTTCTGAGACTGAGTTGCGGGCTCCATTAGGTCTACTTTTACTCTGCTATTCAATTGGCCGGGCCCAAAAGTTAGGCGCCGGTCGTGAAAATCGGAAACCATACTCTCAGCAGTAGCATTTGCAGGCTTGTACATGATTGCGGACGCAAGCCCGTAACTCGTGGTTCAAGCCCGTAAGATCGGAGCACTTTAAATGCAAATATAAAATCAATACAGCACTGTAAATGATGGGGAACAAAATGGTTGACATTAGAATTAAAAGCACAACATTCTCAAGCTTGAACATCGCCAAAATATAATACTTTATTTCATGTTTAATTTCCGTCCAAAGTCCTACGGGCTTAAATGACCTCCAAGCCCGTAACTCGCTATTCAAGCCCGTAGGACATAGAAAAAATGGAGGTTGGATTCCAAAGGTTGAGGCCCGTAGGACTTTGGACGGAAATAAAGTATTTTATTTTGGCGAAAATGTTGTGCTTTTAATTCTAATGTCAACCATTAGGTTCCCCATCATTTGCAGTGCTGTACTGAATTTATATTTGCATTTTTAAAGTGCTACGATTTGTAAGTAAGCCCTTTGCGAGACCTCCTTGGTCCCAGTAACCTGTGGTTCGTTTTTGGCATTTTGCGGATTTGACAGAGTGATTCGCGAGGGAAAATCGGAGCAATTAAATAGCGATTTGTGATTTTTGCGGCCACAACTCTTGCGGCCGTGAAAGATCAAAGTTTGGATGAAAGTAACTTGCGATTTGAAGACTAACGGAAAGCAATTGAATAGCAAAGTAACCTGTGACCTCCACTTGGGAGCCCGGATCTCAAAATCGCAGCAATTGAATGAGGCTGAATATATATAATAAGATTATGTACCAGAAAGAGCAAATTTTCAAAGTTTAACAAAGGAAACTTTTTGTTAGCAGAAGAGTTATAGAAGTGGTATTATAGAGCTAAATGTTTTTTCTGTCATTTGCATTTAATTTTATTGTCATGCTAAAGTACAGCTGACTGTTTTTACATTAAATTAATTCTGCAAAATTCCCAGAGAAAATTAATATGATTTGTGCTAAATTCCATACAAGCTATTACCCACAAAAGTGCATGAATGGAAAAAATATTCCAATCCAAAGAAAGAAGTCTTGCTAATCAGTAAATAAATTTGTAGGGTAATTTAAAAAGAGACTAAATGCCATATTTAAAAAGTTCAAACCTGAACACATTCTGCCTCCGCCTACCAATTTTCATCCAAACACAGGAATCATAGGGGAAAACATCCCAGGGTGCGACCTGTGATTGGTTGATAAGTCAACATGAGATTCTCACCGTCAGGGCAAAATAGAAGGGGGAAGTAACACATACAGTGGATATAAAAAGTCTACACACCCCTGTTAAAATGTCAGGTTTCTGTGCTGTAAAAAAATGAGACAAAGATAAATCATTTCAGAACTTTTTTCACCTTTAATGTGACCTATAAACTGTACAACTCAATTGAAAAACAAACTGAAATCTTTTAGGTAGAGGGAAGAAAAAATATAAAAATAAAATAATATGGCTGCAAAAGTATGCACACCCTTAAACTAACACTTTGTTGAAGCACCTTTTGATTTTATTACAGCACTCAGTCTTTTTGGGTATGAGTCTATCAGCATCGCACATTTTGACTTGACACGATTTGCCCACTCTTCTTTGCAAAAACACTCCAAATCTGTCAGATTGCGAGGGCATCTCCTGTGCACAGCCCTCTTCAGATCATGCCACAGATTTTCAATCGGATTCAGGTCTGGGCTCTGGCTGGGCCATTCCAAAACTTTAATCTTCTTCTGGTGAAGCCATTCCTTTGTTGATTTGGATGTATGCTCTGGGTCTTTGTTATGCTGAATAATGAAGTTCCTCTTCATGTTCAGCTTTCTAGCAGAAGCCTGAAGGTTTTGTGCCAATATTGACTGGTATTTGGAACTGTTCATAATTCCCTCTATCTTACCTAAGGCCCCAGTTCCAGCTGAAGAAAAACAGCCCCAAAGCATGATGCTGCCACCACCATGCTTCACTGTGGGTATGGTGTTCTGTGTAGTGTTGTTTTTGCGCCAAACATATCTTTTGGAATTATGGCCAAAAAGTTCAACCTTGGTTTCATCAGACCATAACACATTTCCCACATGCTTTTGGGAGACTTCAGATGTGTTTTTGCAAAATGTAGCCTGGCTTGGATGTTTTTCTTTGTAAGAAAAGGCTTTCATCTTGCCACTCTACCCCATAGCCCAGACATATGAAGAATACGGGAGATTGTTGTCACATGTACCACACAGCCAGTACTTGCCAGATATTCCTGAAGCTCCTTTAATGTTGCTGTAGGCCTCTCGGTAGCCTCCCAGACCAGTTTTCTTCTTGTCTTTTCATCAATTTTGGAGGGAGCTCCAGTTCTTGGTAATGTCACTGTTGTTCCATATTTTCTCCACTTGATGATGTCTTCACTGTGTTCTATGGTATATCTAATGCCTTGGAAATTCTTTTGTACCCTTCTCCTGACTGATACCTTTTAACAATGAGATCCCTCTGATGCTTTGGAAGCTCTCTGTAGACCATGGCTTTTGCTGTGGGATGCGACTAAGAACATTTCAGGAAAAAGACCAACTAGAGCAGCTGAACTTTATTTGGGGTTAATCAGAGGCACTTTAAATGATGGCAGGTGTATGCTGACTCCTATTTAACACTATTTGGAATGTGATTGCTTAATTCTGAACACAGCTACATCCCCAGTTATAAGAGGGTGTGCAGACTTATGCAACCACATTATTTTTATTTTTTATTTTACTTCCCTCCACCTAAAAGATTTCAGTTTGTTTTTCAATTGAGTTGTACAGTTTATAGGTCACATTAAAGAGGGAAAAAGTTCTGAAATTATTTATCTTTGTCTCATTCTTTTACAGCACAGAACCCTGACATTTTAACAGAGGTGTATAGACTTTTTATATCCACTGTATATTTAGTGCTTACTAATGAGACACATCATGCAAATTATACAATTTTAAATTTGTAGCTTGAATCAGCTATTCTTTTGCATTCAGTTGATAATATATTTGTTTCCTAGCACAAAAACAAATCTTGTTGTAGTAGAGTTTTCTTTTTTTTGTGCTTAAGGGAAACATTTTATGATTCACCCACAACCATATTTGTGCTTTTATTATTGCTATTTTCCACCTGCCTGTAATGTAAATGCTAGTAGGAAGTAATTAAGTGGATTTTGACTTTCCTGCTTTATGGCTGTCCAGTTATAGACAGCACATTCACTGCAGAGGAAAATAATAATTTAATCAGACATAACCTTTAAAGGTCAAATCTGTTACCCATCTTAGCGTAAGTTGCTACTATAGATTTCTGTAAGTTATGTTAATAATATTTTGTAAATTAGGTACACAATTGTAGTGAAGTGGATGTAAAATGATTTGTGGACTTCTAAAAGATACTTCATAAGATAAAGAAAATGTCAGGAATTGCGGAGTTACTGGGCAAGTGAAGAAGTCATACAGGGTAGAGAGTGTAATGTTTTATGGTAGATGAAGTCTTAAATGAGGAATAAACATATGTTTCTATTAAATAAAAGAGTAGACTCACAGAAGTTGTAGTTTATTGAAGTCTTTGAAGTAGAGGAGTCAGCTGGAGAGTACCCATAGATTTTTATCATAGCTGTTATCTAGCTTGATTTTTCAAGCAGTGTCATATTTATTATAACTTGACTTGATAATCAACACAATCTATTTAGAATTTAAGAAAATAAATATAGCATAAATAAATTTGCATTTGCTGTGTTTCCTTCCAAATAGTATTGGTTCTCTGTGAAGTTTCCTTAATGAAGATTTGATCTGTATTCAGTTCTTTGGAAAAACGATCACGTTGTATTGGCATTTAACAATATTATTAAATAGAATGGCAACTCACAGTAGGCAGAGTAAAAATATACATATATAAGATTAAAGGGAGTCTGCCGCATTTCACTATTTTACTTCAGTTTGAAGTCAAATCGATTTGGTTCTCATAGTATTAGCTTCCCACTACAAAGGAACTTGAGCAGAAATAGCCTAAAATCCTTCTGAACTGGAGCTTGTTTGCAGGATTGAATAACAGTGTCAATGTCTTTGAGGCTGGATTTGTTCAGCTTTAACCAACTCATAGCTCCCCAGAAGGGAAGGGATATAGGACAATGTAACAAATAGTCAGCCTCCCTTTAATTAATGGTATAATTGAACTTTTTTAAATTTTGTATCTTAGATCATCTCACCTGAACAGATTATCTCATCTGAACATAATTATATATATATATATATATATATATATATATATATATATATGTGTGTTTTTTCCAACCTCTTTTTTCATGGAATATTCTTTCAGTTTTACAAATATATTAAAGCCCACAAGGTCATATGAGCATATATACTGCAGATATACTCATGCAAGAGACTCTAAATTTAATATATACATTTTTTCCAGAATTAGGATGTCTAAATGTAGAACCCGTATTCATACATCTTCATGTCAAGCAATCTGGGCATCAATAACACCCAGGTTTATTAATAATTACTATGTTTTACCATCAAAAAGTGTAATAACTGTGAATATAGACTGTCCCTTTTAAAACTAAACAGTGAATTGTTTTAACAAATAGATGGGTCATAACTCAATAAAGGCCAATTTCTCCTCAATGTCTCATAATATATAGCAGTATTAGAAGTCAGATTAATTGAATCTACGAACAAGTATTTTCCTCATATTATTTTTTGATTTTCCTGGGTTATGCTTATCTCTCTCTACACTACAATATATGCCGAGCAGTTACCATCTATCCAAAAAATCTAATAGACCTTTCTCCTCATTGCTTTTTGTATAAATCATCCTCAAAAACTGTGAATACGGGATAGACCTGCTCAAATCAGTCAGATAAAAGCTATCTGCATGTAATAAATTATTTTTATCAGTTGGTGTCCTATATAATGTGGTACCCAATCTATTGCCACAAAGAAACACAGTCATAAAAAAAAATCAGTTTCATGATAATTTTGTTTCATAGAAAACGTAATCAGTGAAACTAAATATGCATTGTACAAATTAAATGAGTTCTATTTCAGATCCTGTCCAAATAAAAAACAAGTAATCTATGCACTGTTTATAAAATACAATATATTCACTATATTGTAAGAGAATATTTTCACTTTCATATCCTTAAATGAATACATTTACAAATGTGGGGCTAAATTACACCCAATTGCTCTAATCAAACTTGGTTATCAAATTATGAGTAAGTATAAAGATTATTGACCTGAGAATTGAATTGGTGGTCCCAAATAATTAGTTGGTTGTTAAATGTCCTCTAATAATACTTAAACCAAACTTGTGTGGGATAATGGTATACAGACTATTAATATCCATGGTGGCTAATATAGCAGAAGGAGATTTCTTCAAAGTCTCTGATAAGATTAATATATGTGACACTGTATTTCAGATAAGTATCCAAGCCCTGCTCCAATGGTTGTAAAAGGAAATCTATATATTTAGCAACATTCTGGGTTAAGAAACCCCTATTTGCAATTATAGGGTACATGGATGGAGAAACAACAGATTTATGTATTTTGGCAATGCCATACATAATAGATAGTATAGGAATATCACTACTTAGTAAAGTATGTGTGGTCATGATCAGAGCAAAATCTAATAATGAATGCAAATTATTTTTAAAGATTCATGTAGGATCATTATCCTACTATCTGTAGGTATTTTTATCATGGCCAAAGCCAGTAGAGAATGTGAAGATCAATGTAGCTTGGCCTTGACTGAATAAGTTGATGTTGATTAGGCCAGACATCTTGGTGTTGAAGCCAGGGATCACCGTTATTATAAAAAAAAAAATGTGTACTATTTATACTGTTACTCTGTATTATGTATGTGGTTATTCCAGAAGGGGGAAAACGTCCTGTAAAACGGACTGTTGCTGAGCAGGTGTGCTGTGCACATGGGATGTTCTGTTGGACATGTGCGCATGTGTTCCCAAGGCAACTGAGAATGCACCTTGGCCTGATTGGTGGTTACTAAATATTCCATCTCACACATAGGTATGTCTTGATTGGCTAATCAAGAATGCACATTGTTGGCATTGGCTGCTCATAACTAGGGATAGGGTATAAATGTGTGGGATGTAAATTAATAAAAGTCAGTTATAGTTTTCACATAAAGAAATGTGTTGGGCTATTTACTGTGTTCCTGTATCCTGAGTACATATCTTTGGATGTTGTTCCTATCCTGAAGTATCTTTTGTGCCAGTGGTAACTACACGGTACTACACGGTACTGCTGGATTCTTATCAAGCCCCATTAAAGAAGCAGGTTGTGACAATCATTGATAAGGTGTTTTTTATTGAGCTGTCTCAGAGCAATGAATTAGATTATTATCAACCAACATTTTAAAGGTCTTAATAGAAGCATGCTAAACGCCTCTGCTCCTGAAACATTCTACATTTGGGATTTGTGAAATTGCACTCGGATGAGTTGAAGAATTGGAGCAGGGGTGCCCTTATCCAGAATCACAGATACACATATATGTATACACACACACATTTTGTGTACATTTACGTATTACTAAACTAAGCAACATGATCTATTTATAAAGTGCTTTTATACATATATATTAGAATTACTGAAGGACAGATATGCACATGAACTTGTGCACCCAGAGGACGGCTAATGAACTTGATCCTCCATATGTAAAACCAATGATACCTTACTGTGTGTGCATGTGCTTACATTTCAAGAGATCAGTGTTTGCATTTATAGATGCATTATGTCTACTTATGGGCATGAATGGGGGAATGTTTCAAATTCAATTAAATCTAACAAATATGCTTTGCCAATTAAGAATGTCTTTAAAAAATATTTATGTTCTTAGCATTTACATCTGTTAATTTTGTTAGTTTGTTACATGCTTCACAAATAAGTTTTTCTTGAGCTACAATGATGCTTTGAGACAATCCTCCAACAGTCTTGTAGAATCCGATCATAAACCTGATTTAATTTAATGGAGATTACTAATAGTGCTTTGATTCTTTTTTTAGTCTTTGCAATTTGAAGAAAATCTTGTAATTTACAATTACGTGTATTGTATATATGTTTTATGTTTCAATAATTTTTATTAACTCACAAGTAAATGTAAAATAAAACAGAAGGAAAAACAACAAGCCATGACATGTAAATTGTTGATGTTGGGGATACAAAAAGTATAAACATGACATGAAGATGTACATTATCTCTACAGTATCTCTACTAACTATTTTCTGTTTTCAACAATAAAAATATGAAACAAAAAAAGGGTAATGAGGTGTGGGAAGGGGAAAGGAATGAAGGAAAGGTGATTTATCCTTTTATATATTATTTTTTTTCTGCTTCTTAAAGCTGATTCTAAAATAATAAAGAGCGTCAACTCACAGTTCAGTCCGGTCTCCAGTGAGGGTGCTAAGCCTTGCGTCTCCCGGCCAGCCAATCACAGACCCTCACATGGCAGCCCAATGTTCTTTTTTTTTATCTTAGATCTATGCTATGGGTCAAGGAAATCCAAGATTCCCAGGTGGACAAGAAATTAGAGTAGATGTCGGAAACTATGTGTATGAGTGCTTTATAAAATGTATCTTGATTTTTAACAGCTAATAGTATATATTGTAGTCATTTTTTCTGAGGTTTAGTTAGGAAGGGTGATTGGTGTTCCAATAGACACTTCAATGGAAGGTGTTATCTGGGTATGAAAAAGGTTAAAGGCCAATTGGGTTATTTCAAACCATATAATTTGGGTTTTTGGGCAGGTCCACCAAGTATGTATAAAGGTTCCCATATCTGGACATCCCCTGAAACAGGTAACAGATTCCTGGGGGTTCACTTTGTGGAGCCTCTGTGGGGTAATATAGGTTCTATGGAGAACCTTTATTGAGGTTTCTAATAAACTATAGTTATAAGAACCCTTAGCTAGTCTCCTGCTAGTTTGTCCCCATTTTTCAATATCCCAAGTCTGACCCAGATCTTCCTTCCATTTAATCATGGACTTAGGTTGGGTTATTGAAGTTTTCATTTGTATATATGTTTTAAAAGAATAGACTAGAATCTGATATAGTCTACTTACTGGAAGTAAATTTCTTAACATAAATGGTTTGTCTGCTCACTATGGAATAAATATATCTTTGTTTGAATTCTGTCAGTTCTTATTTTAGGGCATAATATATCCTAGGACATGTCCTTGATTATCTGAATTGGCAATGGCTTAATCATTTTATTAGCATATAACGTGGAAGAAAAAAAAATGCAGAAACAGAACACATCTTCATTTTATATACATATTCCATTAAGTTATTTTTCTGCTTCTTTGAAATGAATAATCTATTATTGGTCACATCTATAGTAAATACATTGCTATTCCAGGGCTGGCTATAACCAACACTTATTAACTATTTTCTGTTTTGCTCACTCAAGCCTGCAAGCCATTAAATCTGTATTTCATGATTTGTGTTCATGACTATTACTGTTAGTAATGAAAATGCTCTTTATCTGAAACAGTAACCTTTTATTTCATTTGATACATCTTTTTTTCAAGACTAAAACATTACAAACATCAAATTATTACGTTACTTTGAATGGAAAACAGAAACAACCAATTTTAACTCTTATTTACAGAGACAGGACATATTCCTGATAATAGCGCTACACACGCAGACAAACATACACTTGTATATATATATATATATATATATATATATATATATATATATATATATATAAATATATATGTATATATACCAAAGACAAAGCTGGCAATCATGCAGACTACAGAACATGTTCAGGCTTATTAAACCTCCTGATATTTCAGTCATTACTTTTTATTCATGCTTCATTAATACCCAAGCTTTGTCAAGGTGACAAAGATTTGGTATCAGACTATCAGTTGGTTTCCTACATAATGTGGTACCCAATCTAACTAAAATGCTGAAGCAATCTATCATGTCAGGGCCTGACTGGACTATTTTGGACCATGGCCTGGGCCTGAGCTGTCAAGAAGTTACACTGTTTAATTGTTATAGTTATGTATTTTATATTACTTATGGTTAAAATGACATATAAATTGTATGTATTGTGATTATGTTACAGTATTGTTATCTGTTGATGACTCACTCAGCCCCACCTAAATAAACAAACACAGGGGGTCTTGAGCAGATAAAAAGTTTAAAGAGTGTTTACAGCAAATGGTGATAGGTAATACAATCACCAGGGTAAGCTCCTCAGATGTACAGGGTTTCCCAGTAAGCAGGGACAGCCTATTATGTTAATTGGTCCCTCTTCTATGTACCTAAGGAGAGGGCATACTGTGATTGGCCAGCCTGTGTGCCATAACATTTTATAAAATGTGACAATTAATAAAGGTCTGACAGTTTTGTCTGGACTTACATAAAACAAGGTGTAAGTGTCATTCTGTGCACTAAACCTAATTCTAAGGGATTATATGGTGTTCCTGTTATCCTGGTCTGTTTAAGTAAGTTCCTGTGCTTGGTATTGGTGTTTGGTCCATCTTTTACTATCAGAGGTGTTGAACAGGACAGCGGGGGATGACTAAATCAATAATGGTCAAATCAATAATGGTCAAGGATGAACTATGCTTAATAGAAGGAGGTCTGGGGGAAGGGGTAAGCACATTACTGGTGACCCCAACTCCAGGACTTGGGCCTAGGCTGTCTGCAACTGAGGAGGAGGAAATGTCCAAGGAAGTGTCCAGATTGTACTAAAGATGGATATAGGTAATGCCTGCAGATTTAACCAAGGATCAGCAGAGGGACCTCTGGTACAGGAGAAGTGGAGAAGGGTAAGTAATATGCTGCTTGTTTGGGACCTGTTGGGATACCTCATGGGGGGCCCTGTTTTTCACTGGGGCTGGAAGAGGCATTTTGGGACATTGTATATGGAGATCCGGATTGTGGCTTAGGGACAGAGACAGCTGTGTTTGTTTTCCAATCACTGTCAAATACTGGGACTGGAGACATGCTCCCAGGCAGCTAGCTTACTTTGGTCTTTGATCCAGCAGGTGTTACAGCTGGAGGTGTATTATATAGAACTACTAGATGAAGCATCTCTAGAGGGGTTTTGGCCTCCTAGTTGTGAGGGGTCCTGCCAGTCAGGCATGGAGGAGAATCACCTTCCAGAGGGGAGGCAGTTAATTTTTTCCTCATTTGGGTCAGAGGCAAACTGTTTGTATTTTGGGACAACCGTCAGAGGATCATAAAAATTGTCAAGAGGTCAGGGGGGAGGGTGGCATGGACTGTGTAGAGAATTCTGGCCTCACGGATTTTAACATTAGCAAAGCTGCCTTGATGCTGTGGCTTGACCTGGAGGAGGAAGAACTAGTCCCTAGCTTTAGGGGGCTGAACCTCGCCCAGTTAGAGGCCTGGAGAAAGGGATTTTCCACAGCATTGCTAGGCCAAGTGGAAGGCCTGGAGGAGAGCTGCCATGCTTCTGGGTTCAGGAGAGAACCGAAGGTGGTATGTGCTCTACTGATTGACTGTAAACTTAGTTTGGGTCTCCCAGGGGATACAGCTTATACAAAAGCCAGTCATTTGCCCAGTGCCAGCACCAGAAAGCAGCACTGGGAATTTACCATCTCAGAGGGCTCAGTCTGACTGGGGCCCCATCGCTACCAGCAAGGAGTTGGAGAAGCCAAGAGGTGCTGATCAGAGGATGGGCCTAAAGTGCAGGTTGGATAGGAGAAGCCCTGCTCTTCAGCCTGCACAAGAGACAGTAGTAGCTGTTTCTCAAGGTCTGCCTGTATCAATTGGAGAGAGCCAGGAGATTCTGCCCAAGGATCCAGGGACTGAAGATCCAAAAGGAGGTAAGAGCTGTGCACAGACAGTGGTTCCAGAAGAAGGGGGTTGAGAGACATTGAGCACCATGCAGCCCCAAGGAGTTGAGTCCCCAGGCAAGGCCATCAGGGGGAGTGCAGACTGGCACATCTGGCAAGTACAGTCCTCACTAGAAATACTGTTTTATTGGGTCCCTAAAAAGACTGTTTTCCCTAAGGGAGGGGAAAAGAAGGGGCATTGGCCCTGGCTTTTGGGGAATGGAGTGGTGATAACACCTGGTGAGCAGTCACCTGAACTGGTTACCCCAGGGAACTGTTTGGATTGGAAAAACCAAAAGGCCCAATGGATACATCTGAACTCAAGCACTGGTTAGGGGAGGGAGAAGATCTGGGGAAGGGGAAATTGTTGCCCACTTGTGACCCTGTAGGAACAGGGACTGTATTAGAAACATCAGGACAGCTGGGCACACTGGCATGGTTGGGGAAGAGGGTGTTGGCCTAGGACTACCCCAGATTGTTTCATGCCTAGATGGGCCACATTTCATGGACTGGCAAAGAAGATACCCCAGGGTGTGTGGTTTCTACCCTGTACCCACTGCATTGACTACTCTGTAGCTGTCAAAAGAAAGCGTTTTCATTCCTCCAAAATTGTGAAGGAGGGAGAATTCACCCTGGACAGGAGGAGGCGGGGTGCCCAGAAAGCACTGAATTTACTTGGATGGATTTTTTCTAGGGGGTTGGGGAGGTGGAGTAACATGGAAAGGCCGCACTGTAATCCCAGGATTGAGCCACAGAAACGGGAGTCAGGACAATGGACTCTTCCTGCACTCTCTAGACTTACCACTAACAGCTGGGACTGGGTTCTTGGACCCTGGAGATTGTTGGGACTGTGTCATAGATTAAACCTCAGAGGACGACAAGTGGCGGCCGTGGAGCTGGAAAGCTATCCGGCAGGATGTCTTCCCAGTCTCCACTAGAAAGAAGGGGTGAGGAGTTGTCATGCCCAGGCCTGGACTGGACTGTTTTGGACCACGACCTGGGCCTGAGCTATCAAGAAGTTACACTGTTTAATTGTTATAGCTATGTATTTTGTATTGCTTTTGGTTAAAATGACATATTAATTGTATGTATTGAGATTATGTTACAGTATTGTTATCTGATGATAACTCACTCAGCCCCACCTAAATAAACAAACACAGTGGGTCTTGAGCAGATAAAAAGTCTGAGTGTTTACAGCAAATTGTGATAGGTAATACAATCACCAGTATAAACTCATCAGATGTACAGGGTTTCCTAGTAAGCAGGGGCAGCCTATTATGTTAATTGGTCCCTCTTCTATGTACCTAAGGAGAAGGCATACTGTGATTGGCCAGCCTGTGTGCCATAAAATTTTATGAAATGTGACAATTAATAATGGTATGACCGTTGTGTCTGGACTTACATAAAACAAGGTGTAAGTGTCATTCTGTGCATTAATCCTAATTCTAAGGGATTATATGGTGTTCCTGTTATCCTGGTCCATTGAAGCAAGTTCCTGGGTGTGGTTCCGGTGTTTGCTTCATCTTCTGCTATCGAAGGTGTCCAAGGACCGCATGATTCTGCTGGATAGGTTTGAGCCAGGTTCTTACCAAGTACAATTGAAGTAGCAGATCGTGACACAATCCCTTCCCTCTAACCATATTATCTCGGGGGATTTTTCCCCCATCCTCCCAGTTCCAATGCGTCTGGCTGTGCATCAGGATAATTAAAGTTATTGTAGATTCCTTTGATGAGTGCTTAACATATTTTTCTATATTGAGAAAGGTCCTGATCAATTTGTTGCTTTCTTTTTTTTTGCAGTTATGGGTTGATGATGCACCTCATAGCCGACTGTTGAAGGTGTTTTTGCTGTGTTTGATCATTTATTTAATCACATGTTTGTATTTTTAGATTTTAGTCTTTGACAAAATTAGAGCTTTGTTGTGTTTGAGGCAATAGATCATTTGCCCCAATAGGGTAATATCTTACACTGTGAAGAATGACCTGCTTCCATACTACAAACCATATGAATAAACAGACTTGAGCTGGTTAAACATATAAATATTTTACAAATAATGGCCAAATAAATCGGCTATGCAATAAAAAAATACTACAGAATGGGACAATTTGTATACAAAAAGTATTTCTTATCTCCTGCACTGAACAAACATATGTTCTTCCCTTCTTCCTCTGTATGTACATTTTCCCTTCTGCTTTCTTCAGTTCTTCTCCCCCTTTCTTTCTATTTTCTGAATGCCTGTTGCAGGTATATTCTCTTAAAAGTAGGACTTGATTCATAGGACTCTAGACCGGACATGAAAAGCAAGTTGGTTCTAGTTGGTGAAACATTTCAGTGAATGATTCACTTCACTTGTTCATAAAATAAACAAGATTTCAATCAGATATTTTATGGTAAAAAACAATCCCTTTATTTTTTGAAAAATTGTTCTGTTGAAGCTGTTGAAAGAGGACTTTTAAATTACTCCCAACTAATCCAAAATGACAATTATAATGTAGTATGACACAAAATCATTTGGATACGGTGTTTTAAAACACAGAAGGATAATCCATTCAGTCTGAACCAGCAATAGTATAAAGCTGTGCTAGTAAGTGCACTGAAAAAGATGAGAGATACAAACAAAAGGGGGATTATGATCTTACTACAGATAATTTGTTTAGGTTACAGTGAATGTATATTATAGTCCCCCTTTTGGGTCGCTACCTTGTTGTGGTGAAGTAGCTTGTGTACTTCAATGAAGCTGTGAGCTATACCATGTAGTATCAGGTTGTATGGCTGGTCTTAAAGGTTATTTCATCATATTGTTGTTTTTTAGATAAGAGCAAGCATTAGATAAGGTTTCAGTTTGGCGTTTCAAGTAACAGTGCCGTTTTGTACTGATGTCATGATTTAAAGGCATTGTAAGAGTTCATCAATTCAAGGAATTAATTTGCTGCAGAGTACAGTTAATATGCATGTTATTATCATGACTATCATTACTAATAATAATAATTATTATAATAATACATTTATATAGTGCTTTTTACTTTCATGTACACATTAGAAAAGATAGCGGCAACTATAATAGCCAAACTATTATATCTAATTTTTCAAAATTCACTCAACACTGGGTTGCAACTAGATGACAGGAGAAAGGCAAAGGTGATACCTATATTTAAGAAGGGATCAAGAGCAAATCCGGGCAATTATACACCAGTAAGTCTCACTTCTGTAGTGGGAAAGCTTTTTAGAAGGGTTAATAAGAGATAGTATACCAGAATATATCTATTTAAACAAGATTATAAGTAGGAGATAACATGGATTTATGAGGGATAGGTCATGTCAAGTAAATCAAACAAACCTATTTAATTTATATGAAGAGGTTAATAGGAACCTGGATCAAGGCAATTCAGTGGATGTAGTCTTTTTGGATTTTGCAAAGGCTTTTGGTACAGTGCCACATGTGAGACTATTCAGCAAACTAAGGGATACAGGAATTGCAGTAAATATCTGCTCATGAATCGAGAGCTGGCTAAAAGACAGGAAGCAAAGGTTGTTGTAAATGGAACATACTCCGATTGGACTAATGTGGCATGTGGGGTTCCTCAGGGTTCAGTATTAGGTTCTCTCTTTTTTAACATATTTATTAATGACTTAGAAGTAGGATTGGAAAGTATCTCCATTTTCGCTGATGACACGAAGTTGTGCAAGGTAATTAAATCAGATAATGATGCACTTTCCCTCCAAAGGGATTTACATAAATTAGAGGAATGGGCGACTAAATGGCAGATGAGATATAATACAAATAAATGTAAGGTTATGCATCTTGGAAGGAAAAATAGCCATGCAATTTATAATCTTAGAGCAGAGCAAAATCTAGGGGTAATAGATATTAAAAGGGATTTGGGAGTATTTGTGGACAACCACCTAGATAACAGTGGTCAATGCCAAGCAGCATCTGCAAAAGGCAAGTAAAATATTAGCAAGTATTAAGAAGGGTATAGAAGCCAGGGAAGCAAATATAATTCTTCCACTATACAAATCCCCAGTGCACCCTCATTTGGAATATGGAGTACAATTTTGGGCACCACTTCATAAAAAGGACATTTTAGAGCTGGAAAAGGTACAGAGGAGGGCAACAAAGCGAATAGGGGAATGGAGGGGCTAAGTTATGAAGAAAGACTAACCAAATTAAACTAATTTTCTCTAGAAAAAAGCTGTCTAAGAGGGGATATGATTACCTTATATAAATACATCCAGGGTTGGTATAAAGATTTGTCAAGTGAACTTTTTTTGCCTTAAGGTTTTCAACTGATAAGAGGACATTCTTTGCGATTAGACGTAAAAAGATTCCACCTTAAAGAAAGAAAAGGGTTCTTCACAGTAAAGGTGGTTAATTTGGGGAATTTTCTACCAAAGGAGGTGGTGACAGCGATAACTTTAAAAAGGGATTGGTTATATTCTTAAATAAAAAGGGCATTCAGGGTTATCCCGGATAATTAGAGAGGGAGAGAGTATTAATCCAGGGAGGAATCCGATCGCCAGTATCTGGGTCAGGAAGGATTTTTATTTTATTTTTTCCCCTTTTGAGACAATTGGCAAACTTTCACTGTTTGCCTTCCTCTGGTTCAATTATAAATTAACAATTAATCAGCATATTGCAGATCAAAGGAGATCTAAAAAGTATGAAACGTAATTCTTTGTAACTATGTAACTCTTTGGTTCTTCAGTTCTGTTGTTAAAGGAAGTAAAATACATTTTCCAGATTTTCAGCCTCACAGCCAGTAATGTCTCTTGTCATTGCTGTACTCTCATGTGACATGAGTGACAGAAGCTGAATGCTTCCTGTACGTAATCTGGGTCCTCTTGAATCATTTGACACATACTGTTGTGTTGCTACCATTAATTGCGGCACCATCTCACTCATATTAAGTTCTGTTACAGATGTGCAAAGTAGCCACTGGGGTCAGGTGGAGCAGTTTATTGGTGTCCTCCTGGGAGGGGCAGTGCTGTCTATATATTTATTTTTATTTTTTAAATCTTTAATATTTTGTATTTACACTTATTTTTTTTTCTGTGGTGTAGAGGACTCTCCTGATCCCCAGACCACCACCCTCCCTTACTGTGTACTTCTTGGGGGAGATCCGGGTTTATTGGTAGCACCAACCCTGCCTCCCCGGGAAAGTATGTTGCCAGAAAGGATGTATGTATGTGTGTATATATGTATATATATATATATATATATATGTGTATATATATATATATATATATATATATATTTAGGAAAAGGTCTTGGAGAGGGGAGCTGTTTTGGGAAGGGGTCATGCGTCATGTGGAGGGGCACTGTGAGTTGGTATGGGGGGCAGTGCAAAGTAAATGTATTTGCACTGGCCCCTCCATTCTCTAGCCACTGAAAGTAGCTACCATTATTTTGGTTGTGTCTGAAGTCTTTTGAGCCTATTCTGAATATACCGTCTTTTTGAATAAATTATTTTCTTTCTTTATTGTCCTATCTCTGTTCCTTCTCTTCATCTCAGCATTCTTTTTTCATTTTAAACTCTTTATTTTTTTAATGTGATTCTCTGACACATTAAAATGGAAACTTTTATTTTTTTAAATAATGCTAAGATGCTTTTGAAACTTCAACAAAATTATAGTTAAAAACCTGTGTTGACTGTATATGATATGTCAGAAAAATTTTCAGTGCTAAAAAAATAGCAAGAAGTGACAGATCACACCACGCAAAAAATAATGCATTGTTCCAGTTGTTGAAATAATAGATTCTATAGATGCAATATCTATAGAATCCATTATTTCAACAACTGGAACAATGTATTATGTTTTAATAACAGGACAATAACCATATTGTGTGGGCTGAATAAAATGTTACTTATAACAGTTGTTATTTATGAACCACGTTTGTGGAGGAGATAAGGATACTGTTCAATCTAGAAGAAATGATGACAATGTTTAAAGAGATGATAAGAATCCAGTTATACAGCATGATCTTCGAAAAAAGACGTGGTCATGTGGGATTCCATAGAGCAGGTGAACAGAGAAATCCTTAAAGTAGTATTTGGTCTATAATCTAAGCCTATGAGTAAGCCACTTAGGTGGCGAATCGGCTGTCAGGCAGTCTCCTGAATAGTTGGTTAGACCTAGCAATGAGCAGATGGATTCAGCCATTTGGTTCCCTAATTAAGGCATTATTGTGTTTCTTACAGCCCATGGCTTTTTAGATCCATCCAGTCCAAAAACTTTCAGGGACTATTGAGTTGTTATTTTTATATTTGTTTTTATATTGCAGTCCATAGCTTATTAGTTATACTAAGGTCTACAACACTCTCTATTTTGTGTGTGGAAAAACTTCCATCTCCACAGAATGGTCAATTAATCATAGTGATATATAGGCCAGCTCTTTTTCCTCCTATTTAGTAATAGATTGTCTAGCAAGTTTTGGGACTTCAACTAGTGAGCCTTCCAGGTAGGAGTACCCACCAAGGTAATAGGTCTGTTCTTCACACTTTGTTCCAGATGCAGATATGACCAAGGGAAATATATTGCTAAAAAGAGTTGAAGAGTTATTGCAAATTAGTCCCTTTTTATATTCTACTAACATAGTTTTTTTCACGGCAGCACTATTCAAATTCATAATAAACTTTGAAAATGTTTAATTTTAAAATTCCTTATATTCCTGTCAATTGTCTTTTTGATAGATTGTAAGTCAGTGTAAGGCACCCAGGAAAATATTTTACTAATAAAGTAATATTTGGACCATATAACGGTAAAAGCAAATCGTAAGTCATGAGTGGGTAAAAATAATAATAGCAGACAACTTAGACGGCTTGTTTGTCTATAGCCTAAGCCGGATGGTTATCATAATGGGGACTGCTTTCTATTCAGTCCTGTTATGTAGAGCCACTTTATAATGGTAGCCTTACAACAGTACTGAATAGAGATGTTGTTTGATTACAAGGTTCCTCCTATTCCTCCTAGATGTCTCATCCTGTTAGGAACAAAGGCAAAATGTATTGACACTATTGAAACCAAACGGAAAATAATAGTTGAAATTAAACACTTTTTTTCAATTAAACTTCCTAAAATATGCAAAGTATCAATTCAAGTTCTTGATATGAGTATAGTATAATATAGTATAAAGCAGGGGTGGCCAAGTCCGGTCCTGGAGAGCCCCACACAGGATAGCCTTTCTGAGCACAGGTAAGTCAATCAGGATGACTGAAGAAATGAATGACTCACCTGTGTGAATCAGGGATATAATCAAATCCAGGACTGTGTGGGGCTCACAAGGACCGAACTTGCCCAACCCTGGTATATAGTATAATATGATAGTTCAGTGCTTGGTTAAGTGGTAAAAGGACACACGGGGCATGAAGCATCAAATATCAATGGAGAAAATAAGTAGTAGGGTAGGCCATGGTAGGCAATTTCAGTCCCGGAGAGCCACACAGGCCTGGATTCGAGCATTTCCTTTCTGTTCACAGCTGAGTCAATCAGGATAACTGAAGAAATAATCGTTTTGCCTGTACCTAGCAGGGATATCCTCAAAGCCTACCCCTACACTATGATAGCACTTCAGACAGTGAATAACTCTTTTGACTTGATATTTTGTACTGTGGAGGAGAATGTGAGTTTTTTTTTTTTTTTTTTTAAGTTTAATATTGACAAGTTCTTTTTTTTCAAATTTTAGATGATTTTTTTAATTATGTATGCAAATAATGACAGTTTATGAATATTAGGTATATATAATGAAAGAGCCAGATTATATTACCATAAATATTAGCCCAAGTTATAACTCATATACCATAAGATCTCTGTCTTCTTCAAACTGTTTATTTTATATAATACTGGACCATGAGAATTAGTACTAGCTTATAAATAAAAATCTAAATGATACAAGCAGATGTGTTTTTTTTAAGCGTTTGCACTAGGTTTATCCCATTTTTACAAATATAATTTTACAGTGTTTGCTTCTTTATAAAGTACTCTTTACAAATAAAAAAAAAAATAAAGGCTCCTGCACCTGCTGCCCCTCTACACATCCATTCGATCCAGCTATCAAAACACTGGTGCGTTAAAAGCCTCTAATTATACTCTACAGTAATCTACAAAGAATTTACATCCCATTTTATGCATAAGGCAACACTTGAATGATTGCATTTGACATCTTGTGTTATTTTTTGGCAATAGTTCCTAATAGGATGGAATTCATCTGCATTAAATGAGTGTAATGTGACTATCCGTGTGACTGGAGATCATTATGTGTATTTATATATGGTTACCATACTTATCAGATAGATGTGTCACTAGAAAAATAGAAACATATATATATAATGACAGATAAGAACCAACAGACCAATCCACCCTATTATATCATAAACAGATTGGCTTATTAAATACTCAGGGGTTTACTATTATCCGTTATTTGTAATGCGCCAACATATTCCGTGACGCTGTACAGAGGTTATGTACAAGTATAAACAATTTCCCCACAATGAAAATAATTGAAGATCCTGTTATTGAGCTTTCAATCAGATATACACAAGACTGAAAACTCACAAACTTACTATTGCAGTGTGTGTATCGCTCAGTTGTGTCTGACTCTTTGTGACCTCAACCCATCATGCTGATCCACTTGGTATTCATGGCAAAGATACTGGAGGTGTTGCCAGTTCATTCTCCAGTGGGCCACATCATACAGCTCCTGGTATTCCTAGGTGGTCTCCCATCCAAGTACTGACCAGGCCCAAACATGCTTGGCTTCAGGGTGATGTGACCTCTTAGTTTCCTGACTGGAATTGAACCCAGGTTGCATTGGTGAAAACACAGAATCCTAACTACTGGACCACCAGTTCTGTATCATAAATGGACAACATTTAAATCCTTACTAAATATACATACTTATCATCATATACCATGTTGGAATAAAAGTAAAAGAAGTAAATCAGATCCAATGTGATTAACAATGATTTAAAGATCAAGATACGGAGTAAAAAACAAGCATTTAAATTATACAAACAAGAGGGGACAGAGACTGCCTTACAGGAATACAAGGAAATCAACAAGGCAGCAACATGGCTATTAGACAGGCTAAAATAGAAAATGAAAAATGAATTCCAAAAGAGAGTAAGACTAACCCTAAAATATTTTTTAAGTATAATAAAGGGAAAAAGGCGAGGAAGGAAGCTATAGGAACATTACAATGTGACACAGGCCATCTGAAAATTAGTGACCAGGAAACGGCAGATGAGCTAAATAGGTTAGTTTCTTCGGTATATACAAGGGAGGTACCAGTGGTTGGGACACTGCAACATAATGGGGCTACACTACCATCCCCAAATAAATGGTTAAAGCACCAAGAAATCCAAAAGAGGTTGGAAAAATAAATGTTAATAAAGCCCCGGGTCCTGATGGAATATATGCAAGGGTACTAAAGGGAACTGGGTTCTGTAATAGCCAAACCATTATATCTATTTTTTCAGGATTCACTCAACACTGGGTCTCTACCAGATGACTGGAGAAAAGAAGAGGTGATATTTATATTTAAGCAAGAGCAAATCCAGGGAATTATTGACCAGTGAGCCTCACTTCTGTAGTGGGGAAGCTTTTAGAAGGGTTAATAGGGGATAATATACAAGAATATGTCTATTTAAACAAGATTATAAGTAGGAGAATACATAGATTTATGAGGAATAGATCATGTCAAACAAATCTAATTAGTTTCTATGTAAGAACTTGGATCAAGGCAGTGGATGTAGTCTTTTTGGATTTTGCAAAGGCCTTTGGGGATATAGGAATTGCAGTAAATATCTGCACATGGATCAAGAGGAAGCAAAGGGTTGTGGTAAATGGAATATACTCCGATTCGACTAATGTGGTAAGTGGGGTTCCCCAGGGTTCAGTATTAGGTCCTCTCCTTTTTAACATATTTATTAATGACTTACTGTAGAGGTAGGATTGCAGTGTGGTGTCTCCATTTTTGCTGATGACACAAAGTTGTGCAAGGTAATTAAATCAGATAATGATGTGGTTTCCCTCCAAAGGGATTTACATAAATTAGAGAAATAGGCATCTAAATGGCAGATGATATTTAATACAAATAAATGTAAAGTTATGCATCTGGAAAGGAAAAATAGCCATGCAATTTATAATCTTAATGGAGCAAATATAGGGGTATCAGATATTGAAAGGAATTTTGGAGTACTTGTGAACAACACCTAGGTAACAGTGCTCAAAGCCAAGCAGCAGCTGCAAAGGCAAATAAAATATTAGCATGTATTAAGAAGGGTATAGAAGAAAGGGAAACAAATATAATTCTGCCACTATACAAATCCCTAGTACGCCCTCATTTGGAATATGGAGTACAATTTTGGGCACCACTTCAAAAAAAGGACAGTTTATAGCTGGAAAAGGTACAGAGAAGGGCTACAAACCTAATAAGGGGAATGGAGGGGCTAAGTTATGAAGAAGGACTAACCAAGGTAAACTTATTCTCTTTAGAAAAAAGGAGATATGTTTTGATAGATAACTATAAAGGGGACTGGATATATTTTTAAGTAAAAAGGGCATTCAGGGTTATCCTGGATAATTAGAGAGAGAGTATTGATTCAGAGAGTAATCTGATGGACAATATCTCGGGTCAGGAAGGATTTTTTCCCCCCTCTTGAGATGATTGGCTAAGTTTCACTTTGTTTTTTTTTTTCGGTTTGCTTCCTCTGAATTAATTAACAACTAATCCGCATATTGCAGATCAGAGGAGATCTTAAAAGGTTGAACTTGATGGACTGAAAGTATTTTTTCAACCTCAATTACTATGTAACTATGTATCTACTACATTTTCTGTAATGTATTACTATCACACCTTGCCTCTTACCACCTTCCAATTCAAATCTTGACCTCTTGTTCTGGTATTACTCTTTTTTGTAAAGGTACTTACCTCCCAAATTTTATCAAATCCTTTATGATATTTTTCTGTGTTTTAAGCCATATATGTTACAGGACCACTGTACAATGAAAAAATATATATGTTTGAAATGTTGTGTTTCTGAATGACATAACTGAACCGGGAAAAACTAATTATGTCTGTTTTAATTTAATTATTGAAAAAAATACATTTCAATGCCTCTGCTGGACCATGGAGGCATCCATAATACATTGGTGGAAGTTAGGTCTGTGAGTTTACATTTACATTTATTTATTATTTATTTACATTTCTGGAGTGCAATTGCTGCATTCTCTCTTAGGATAAAGGGGTGTGGTGTCAGTTGCAGTCCCATTTCCATATTTGCTAATGAGATTACATTATGCAAAATAATTTACACAGAAAATTACACGTACTTTCCATGCATCAATTTTGGTATAAAAAGGGTCTACAGGGTTATGTAGGATAACTAGAGAAGATAGGGTATTTATCAAGGGACTATGCCAGAGTTTGGAGGTTGGGAAGGATTTTCTTTACTTTATGAGACATGTGGAAATGTTTCCATGTTTTTTTTTTTGTCTTCCTCTGGATCAATTAACAATTCATTAATTACAAGGATCAGCTGACATTGAACTTGATGGACTAAATATCTTTTCTTCAACCGCAATTAATATGTTACTATGTTTACAAATAATTTCATGCAGTTATGCACATTTCCTCAATCAAAGAGAGGCTGAAAACACAAGCAAAAACACACTACAACGTTGGACTGTTGGCAGCCATCACAGAATGTATCGTCAAACATATGTGCACATAACAATCAGCAATTACAAAAAAAGAGGCAAACACAGATAATCGGTTTCAAGAGTTTACTCAACAGTTATCCATTTACAAGAAGCACATTCACCAAAGTCAAAAGACCTTGTAGAAATATAATCAGTGTAAATGCAAACTGATCCCAGGGGGCCATGATGCCACAACACAAAATAACATAACAAAACCTATTTAACCCCTAACACTAGAAAAATCCATAGCATTTACATATCTATCTTATCTGGTCAGCACACCAGCATAACTATAAATTTAGAGAATTAATTCTTCAATAATTCAATTCTGAAATGGAACTAAAAGTAATAAATTAATAATGCATACTGTAACTGAATATTTTCTTCATCTGGTCAGTACACCAGAATGACTATCCCCTTGGAGAAACAAATCCCATTTACCTACACACAGCTCTGGGATGCTCTGTCTGAGGGCCAAAAGAAAGGGGGTGGAGAAAAATACATGATCAATATGTACACTTTAGCAATACTTACATTTAAGTGTTCCAATAAGAAAGCCTACATTTAGTTATCATACTTTGTATGTACAGTTTTCAATTATGGGTTGCATAGGAATGTATTAGGATTTTTCTGATAATATGAATATCAGCCCATTATGATGTCATGGGTCTGTCAGTTATCATCTTGCTGATACTTGTTTGATCTTAAAGTTATGTGAAATTTTGGATTTTTCTCATTATATAATTATTATTGGCTGTTTTTAGTATATTTTTAGTGTCAGTATGACATTTTAGTGTGCATTTATGGCCAACATTTTTAGTCATTGATGGCCATCAGCTAACTTGTATATGTGATACTTATATTGCAGCTGGTTTTCAGAGCCATTGCTGAATTATGTAGGCCATGTCAGTTAGTAGGAGTGCATAAGAAAACACTTGTGGTGATTTTTTCTCACCTTGGGCCTGATTCCATTCAGGACTGTAACTCGATCATAAGTAGCCGATTTCCTGCAATTGAGTTGCGTGCTCCTGTTGCTCTTGCACATGCTGCACCAACCCCCTACTCTCTCCAAAGCAAGCTACTACTCATAAGGACCATTGAGAGTGCTTGCAAGATATTTTCTTATGTGACAAACCCTCTGGCTACACATCAATTCTTATGTGAAATAGCCTTCAGGAGCCATGCGATAGCTACTTAAACTCTCTCTTAATTGCTCCTCTAAGTTCCTAACAATGAGCCCAATTCAATTTGAAGCCTGCATCTCGCGGTATACAGACCGTGTGTCTGCGGGCCTGCTGCAGGCTTGATCTCTGCTGCAATTCCGGGGGTTCCTCAATTGAACAAGCCCGCAAGTTACAGGCCGAAACTGTAAATCATGCACTCGTATGAAGTATTTCAGGGCAGGAACATGATCAATAAAGCAAGGCAGTAACTACCCATTTAGAAACATCCAAAACAAAATGAGACCGTCATAATTAGGTCAGTAAAACATGGAGGTTACATGTCAATCAATTAGCGTTTTGGGGATCCGATATGCGATCGGACTCGCAAAACCGCAAAATACAAAATAATGAAAATGCCGATACTGTTCTAGTCCATGTGGGTGGCCTCATATGTATTAACTCATTGATTCCTGAGATCAATATAACCCCAAAATAAAACATAAAAAAAAAATGTATTGCCGATTTGCAATTAATTCTAATGTCTTTCATCGCTTTCCCCGCCATTGACAGTGCAGTATTTAATTGTTATTTGCATTTGCAGTGCTACGGACAGGGGTTCAACCCCCTTGCAAGTCCTATCTTGTACGCGTAGGATTTTGAGCTACATTTGCCATATACGGTTGTGAAAACATTTGCGGGCTTGGGGAATTGTAGCAATGTGAAAGTTTAAAGGCTTCGATGGGCTGTAAGTTTCGGTTTTAACAACCACAAGGATTCTAAGTCGTAAACTGTAACCCGTTTGTAACCCGCAAAAAGACGCCAATTGAATAGCAAAATAACTTACAGCCTCCATTATGGGCTACTGTAAGTTACAATTGCTCATTTGAATCAGGCTCAAGATTAACAGCTGTTTAAGCTATGGTATAAAAAAAAATAGGGGGAAATTTTAATTTTTAATACTCTGTTTATGAATACAGGTATCCATCATGGGAGCTGGATGATGGGGTGTGTGTTTGTAGTTTACAGTGGATGGAGGGGTGCAGGAGGACGAACTTTAGGCACAGAATGCCAGCGATGGATAGCATTGAATCTGACTCAGATTCTGATAAAAGGGTCACATAACCCCCTCCCCATGCTGTAGATAGTGCCTACACACACTTATACTGATGCATCACAGATCCCTCCAGGGTCCTGCAGAGGCTTCAAACTACTTTTGTTTCTAATTAAGCGTTAGTTGTATTACTTTCTCCTGATTACTTAGTCACACTTAGACTTAGTCAGACAAAGTTCTTCCAACATATTATTTTATTGTGCAGTGGTTTAGTTTATATGCTTGGCTTTTTCAGGTACTCTTTTTCTATCATTATTTTTTATCCTGATGTCCCTCTCTATGTGGCTTTCACTCTCTGTCTCCATGTCTGCTTTTTTTCCTCCTCTCTATGACTTCTTCAGGAACTAGATCCACACTGGGCTATCTGTCTCTGACTTCTGTCTCTTTATCTGTCTCATTGTCTCTCCCTCTCTCTTTACGGCTCCTTCCCCCTTGATTTGTCTGCCTCTCTCTTTTGTGTATCTTTATATCTCTCTTCGTCTCAATGACTCTTATCATGTCTCAATCTTTGAATTCTATTCACCCAGACATATCCATATGGAAGTCTGTGTATTCTTTTGCTCTGTATAGATTTTTATAAGCACACAAATGACAAACATAAAACAGCTAATGACTCTAGAGAGGCAGATGATGCTATAACTGCCCAATTCTATCTCAGGAGCGGTGATTCAGAGCAATGACCACCCATTAACCTTGCTCAATAAGTCATCTTTATCTTTCCTCCAAATACGTAAGGCTTGAGTCAGCATTTACCAGTAGCAGAGCACAGAGGTTTATTACACAATATTTTTTCAGAGGAATAATTCTTAAAGGGCCCCTGTAATGCTCCAACAGAGTACATAAGACACTCTTTGTTTATGTTTTTAAAAATCAATTTTGTTTGGGAAGTATGTAAAAAAGTAAACAACAATAGTAGCCATGTAAACCACAAACAAAAATAAATATTTTTGAGAAAATCAAAAAAAATTAAGATTCAGTTTATATGTACAATATTCCATCTTTTCTTTGTTTTTTAATTCCTGAGAGCTTGAGGTGCATTTTTGTCTACAGAAGAGAAGGGATGTCGGAAAGGTGAGAAGGATTTGTTAAATAATTGAATCTCTTCGCTGGCAGCTTGGATCGATAGTTGGAAGGCACTGCTTACCAGAAATGTAAACGTCCCTGTCGCACGCACAACCTTCACCAAAGTATTATAGATTCCTGCAAAATCAGAGGCATCTAAATAGTTTTTTTTTTAACTAAAAACTAGCTTTTGTCCCTGCCTAATAATACAGTGAAACATATGTTTTTGTTGTACTTTTTGTGATTAGTTTGACACTGTTTTAACATTCCTTAACAAAATTCTGCTAAGTGATAAAGGCCATTGTACATACCGTATTGGTCCAAATATAAGCCGCACCTTTTTTCCGATTTTTAGCTTGAGAGCTACGTGTGCGGCTTATATTTGCGACCATCAAAAAATCATTGCCGATTTGCGAACTTTGCTTGTAACGCGTGCGACTTCTGTTCGCGAATGCAAAATTACTGACGATTTGCACGATTGCGAGTTAAGGGTGCCGATTTTCGTGCTTTAGACTGCGGTATTGAATAGCGATTTACGGTTTTAGTGATTCTAACATCCTGTAAAGCCTGTAACCTGCAAAAAAAGCTACAGTGCTAATTAGAAAGCCTGTTTCTTGCAATGGCTGATCACTTTGAGAGTCTTTTTCTCTCCAATTTTATGGGTGCGGCTTATATTTGAGTACTATCTTTTTTCTATTTTTTCCCCTTGAACTTTACGGGTGCGGCTTATATGCGGGTGCGGCTTATATTCGGACCAATACGGTAACTCAAAATATTTTACTAATTTTCCCTCCAGTATTTTATGACTCTATGCTATCCGATGTACATGTAACCCAGGAGGGGGTGAGCAAAGTCAACATGGCCCACAGAGTTTGCATTAGCTGTATAGGTATTAATGTTGGTCAGCAGATAAGTTACATTTCAATCAATACATAAAAGATAATTAATAATATGAAAGACTAATTTAAATCATTGGGAATACTTTTACAAAATAATAAAATGTTTCACTAGGATGCACAGTAATGGCTCTGCCTCCTAATTCTTAGGCTGATTCCATTCCAGATGTGGATCTCGTAGAGTTTTTGACGGTGTGCCTCTCCACAAGCCACGTTCACATTTGTCTATATGGCTTTCCTAACAGACAGATTATTAATTTTGTATCTACAACAGTCAAGCTGTGTAGATATGACCTACGCTGATGGATTTATTGCCCAAAATGTCATTATAATGTTATTTGGTGATACTACTCTAAACATTGTCTTGACATTTCATACCTCAGTTGAACTATCGGTACTCCTAGGATATATGACACTAAAAGAAAGATCAATATTATTCAGCTGATGAGAAAATGAATTTGATTCAACAATCAATATGTACGTGTGCGTTTTTCTCTGTGGATGAATGCATTGCTTGTTAGAAGGCTTAAAAAAAGAAGCCAGGAAATGTTTCCACTGTTGGTAAAATATACAAGGTTTACCTACAGAAATACTGGAAGAATAAGTTAATGGTGATTTATATTTCTTAGCAAATAAATTATTCTAATAATATTGTAATTTTTATTTTACTATTTAATATGAATTAATATAGTAAAAGCTTAATGTGAAACAGAGAACATTGCACACAGTGGCTTCGAGCATTTCCCACTGACATCCTGCTCCATGGCACGGCCATATGAAAAATAGGTCCAACAGTAATAGCCACATATCAAGTATACTATAAGATGCACTCGACCTTCAGTTTACATAAAGGTTGCATTTTTCTAAAACCTTTTACATATGGAATTTGTGCACATGGAGCTTAACTATCAACAGGAAATAATGGAAATATTAATACAGTGTACTGTATTTATGCAGATTTCACAATATAATATTGTAGTATACTGAGCAAACACTACTGAAATAAAAAAAATGACAAGACACAAATGTTTACAGCAAATGTATTAATTGATGTACATTTGTTGTATAGGTGTAAAAAATTTAAATATATAGAAGTATTGCTCAAAACAATCAGACTTTAAGGGATTCCAAATATGGTTACAATAGTTAGTGGGAGGAACTGTAAACATAATGTATGCATACAATTATCTACCCATACCTCTAAAGAATAATCTAACATAAATTTGTATGGCGCTAATGTAATATTGACATTTTTTCTTCTTATGAACCCTCCATGATCATCGTTGGTGTCACGGTTCTGCAGAAGATCAATACTATATTCAAACACCTCTAGCACATTCTTCAGTTTAGTAATTGTCATCAAGTTGACCGGTTCTGACTCATCCTCCTCATTTTCCTGGTATGGTGTTTTTAGTCTCTAGTTCCAACAGGTCTTCTTTAAAGAAGCGTGTCAACTTCCACCCTAACACGCGTATCACCTCTCTCTTCCTCTTTTACCGCTCACTATACCTTAGATTGTAAGTCTGTGAGTTTCTATCCTAAGTACTTTGGGAATTAACCATGGACATTGGATTCCTGCTGTCTGCCATATGTAGGCCCTCATTTAATTCCGATTTGGCCAATTGAATAGGGCTCTAAATAAGCACATAACATATTTTTTTAAATAAGTTTTTAGTTAGTGAAAACCTTGCTTTCGGATAGATGTTCACTAACTAAAAACTTCTTTAAAAAAATATGTTATGTGCTTATTTAGACCCCTATTCAATTGGCCAAATTGCAATTGAATGAGGGCCTTAGTCTTTAAGGAAGTGCACTGAGAAGTACGTGTACTCTAAGCGCCAAAATACATAAAGCAAAATAATAAAAGGTGTATAACTTGAGCAAAATAATACTGGAGATGAAACTTGTACAAATGAAGGGTCGGGTGTGTAATAGAGATTATGTGAAGCTGAAGTGTTTTGTTGGTGTGTTATTATCCTCCCAGGCAAATAATTACATTTATTAATGAGTGTCATGTTTCAAAAAGCCTATTGGTAATTGAATTTAATTTTGGGGTTTAAGTCCTAATTTCAGTATATCCCCAAAGCTTATTTTGGGTATTGACGCATCTGGAGTCATTATGGAAAGAGAAAGCAACATGTCTGAGGATATAATGTATAGGTTTTAAAATAACCATTTTTTCTAAAGAAATGACAACTGCATATATTTTTGCTGGAAATACTTTGAACTTTGTACATAAATTACCGATTTTTTACAGGAGGCAATATGTCATTTAATAACTCCCCAATGTTTCTCATAAATACATAATTATTTTAAATACGGTATAATTATATCTTAACAGATTAACAAGTAATTAAAGATCTGTCATTGGGGAAATTAGCATTAGAAGAAAAACACATCCTTCAATCGTTATTTATATGCATTTCATAGCACCTGACAGAGTACTTGCCAATAGCAGATGTACCTCGCTATCTATCTATCTAGTATATATATATATATATATATATATATATATATATATATATATAGTAATTAAATTGTTCATTTGTGTTCACATTTGAATGTCTAAAGCAAGTTAAAAAGCCTGTTTCATACCCATAATTCTGAGAAAAACAGGTATTACACTGCATTCTGGGAGCCTTGGCATCGACATGCAAATGCGCCCACAAAGGCTTCACTCTTGCAATCCATAACCATTTCATATGCCAAAAAGTTTTGAGTAAAGTTAGCGTTGGATTATACACAAGCTAGGAATCCTACCCATGTACAGCTATCTCAAGGTCACTGCCTCTCATCAGCGTGGGGCCGGTTCCTTAGCTTGCATAGTGGATATTTTGAGGAGGTAGTATATAATATACATATAATCTATTTACTCTCAGGGTACAGATTGGAATAAAAGCAATGTTTTACAATTACCGTCCTGAATTAGTTGTAACTGAGATATATACATTTGCAAATATTAAATTAAAATTAAACTTTATGATAGAAAATAAAATTAAATCAAGTTGAACTTGGCACCAGCAAATAAAGGTCCAAACTAATCAAGTATCAACATTCAGATGTCCTCAGGTTGCCGGTGATCAAAACTCAAAGCTAGAATATAGATAAACTGCAAGGTCTTAGAAGAAAAAAACTCATTAGCAACTGTAATCAGAAGTGGTATCCCCATCATAATCCTTCATGGTATACATATTTCCATCAAGGGAGCAGTATATGTAATCCTTTCTAACCTCGGCCTCTCCATTACCATAAAGGTCGCACAAAGGTCCATCATCTCATGCATAACTCAAACTCTTGATCACATGTAAAAACGATTTGTAAAACAAGAAAAAAATATGTAGAGTAAGATGAATGGAATTGACCATCCTTGTGTCCAGATCAATAGCTTAAAAGAAATCTACTCTGCGTAAATCATTACCCATTAGCGTTATGCCTCATTGAGCCCATCACTGCATTGTAATGGTCTGAAGAACCCATTGCAATGTGGTTAAATACCACTGGTAATAAATATCTTCTAAATTACACCAGGGCTTTGCTGTTTCTGTAAATCACGTAGAACCCTATCTTCCATTTGTCCAGTAGTTTTAAAGACAAGAGTCCGAGATGTAACACACAATGGAATTGGCTTCATCGAGCCTGAATGATAAACAATATATCATTCACTTCAATTTCACTAGTACATTTTTTTTTCAACACTAACATTATTATTGTGGAGTGTAACAATAAAAAATAATTGTATATGTTTAATGTTTGTTTTATTAAATTATATTGAATTTGTTTAACTTTTTTAAGTCTAATACAAAAAAAAAAAAACAGATTCATAATATTAGTAACATGCACAGGTCATAAGTACCCTTGAGCTCACTTTTTAAATCACCAACTAAAATATAGGAATATTATTGTTTTACACATATTTGCTAATAAGAAAGTGAGATCAAACTCACATTGGCATAATTCAATGAAAAATTTAGTTTTGCTGTCAAATTCTGATTTGAGCGTATAATTTTCAGTTATTAATTCTAGGGATTATAAAAGATTCCTCATATCTGGTTATAGTGGTGGCCTCACACACCATAATTAGAATTTGTTTGAAGGAAGTTCTAAAAATATTGCAAAAGCAGTCTGGAAATTATTATTATTATTCCGTTTACAGTAAAACATATAAATAATAATTACTCGTAATAATCTTCTGTTTAGTCGTTCAGTCAAGTCAGACTCTCCGTGACCCTATGGACGCCGCACGCCAGGTACATATTAGGTCTGGTTGTGCTAATCCATAAGATTGGATGGATACTGGAGTGGGTTGCCAGTTCTGTCGCCAGTGGACCACCTTTGGTCTCACCTCTCTGCTATGACCTGCCCATCTTGGTTGACCCTACACAGTATATATCTCACCCTCTATAAGGTACACAAGCCCCTTTACCCCAACAAGGTAGCGATCCAGAAGGGGAATTACCACCTACAGAGATGATATGACTCATAGAAGAATTACATCAATCCATTGTTAACAAAGTCATACAATTTAGGAAAGGAAATGTCTTAGAGATCCAGAAAACATTATCGATGAACATAACTCTGCCTAATCTAATGTAACTAGCGAATTGCCCGTCAAAAAATGACGGCAATGAAATTGTAAGGTAGCTAATGTTGTTTGGTGTGTAATAGTAAAGATATAATACATTAATAAATGAATATACTTTACCTATTTGGAAGCATTGTGTTGAAGAGATGTGAATGTGTGTTGACATTGCTGCAGCATTAGTGTTGTGGAGCTGCTCTCTAAGCGTGGTGAATGTGTGCAGTGTAATACTGTGCGTGCGCGAGTCGAAACCGTACGCGTAGTGTCGTACTTCCGCATTTGCGTGAAATGGCGGTTTATGTGTGTTGTGCGTCTTTGCGTATTGTCCGTTGTTGGTTTGTAGTTGTTTTCGAGTTTCGTGTGGTGTTTTGCGAGTGTGGTGTTTTGTTTTACGTCTAGAGAGTGCTGTAGCCTCGTTTTCGTTTTGTCCGTCGGCCATTTTTTCTCTCGCTTAGCGATTTTATTAGTGTCTAAAGTGTTTTATTTTTATTTAAATGAAGGTGTAACTTGTTTTTTTGAGGTGTTGGATGGTTCCTCTTGCTGTAGGTAATCTTTTTATGTGTGTGTTGTGTGTATTTATTGTGTTTTAAATGTTTGTATGTCGGCGTGTTGCGTCCGATGTTTGCGAGGTCGTAATGTGTGGTAACGTGTTTTGTAGGTTGTTTGCGTTCCTCGTAAAATTTAGCGAGTGTCGTAATTTGTGTGTCGTGTTTTTTGAGTAGCGACATATATAGTTGTGAGCGTACAGGTCGTTGCTCCCGCTTGCGGGCTCGCGTAGCGAGAGGGAGAGGAAGAGACAAGACATAGAGAGAGACAGCACCGAGACAGATAGGACAGAGTGAAAGAGACAGAGAGAGACAGGACAGAGAGAGAAAGTGCAGAGACAGGACGGAGAAAGAGAGACAGGACAGAGAGAAAGGACAGACAGAGAGAGACAGAACAGAAAGAGGGAGAGAGAGAGTACAGAGACAGGAAAGACAGAGAGAGGACAGAGAGAAAGAGACAAAGAGAGAGAGACACAGGACAGAGAGAGAGAGACAGGACACAGACAGGACAGGACAGAGAAAGAGAGAGACAGGACAGAGAGAGAGAGAGGGAGAGACAGGACATAGAGAGGGAGAAACAAGAAAACAAGACAGGGGAGAGAGACATGACAGATGGAGAGACGTGACAGAGAGAGAGAGGGCAGACAGACAAGGGAGAGAGAGATAGGACAGAGACAAGACCGAGACGAGACATAGAAAGAGACAGAGAAGACAGAGATAGAGATACAGGACACAGAGAGAGACAAGACATAGAGAGAGAGAGAGAGAGAGAGAGAGAGAGAGATGGGACAGAGGGAGATAGACAGCACAGAGAGAGAGGCAGGACAGAGGGAGAGACAGGACAGAGAGAGAGAGGACAGAGAGACAAGACAGAGAGGGAAAATAGGACAGACAAGACAGAGACTGGACATAGAGAGAGAGAGAGAGACAGACAGGACAGATGGAGAGACGTGACAGAGAGAGAGAGAGGGCAGACAGACAAGGGAGAGAGAGATAGGACAGAGACAAGACCGAGACGTGACATATAATGACAGAGTGAGGACAGAGACAGAGATACAGGACACAGAGAGAGACAAGACATAGAGAGAGAGAGAGATTGGACAGAGGGAGAGAGACAGCACAAAGAGAGAGAGGCAGGACAGAGGGAGAGACAGGACAGAGAGAGAGGACAGAGAAACAAGACAGAGAGGGAAAATAGGACAGACAAGACAGAGACTGGACATAGAGAGAGAGAGAGAGAGACAGGACAGAGAGAGAGAGACAAGACAGAGGGAGAGATAAAGGAAAGAGGGCGAGAGACAGGACAGAGGGAGGACAGAGAGACAAGACAGAGACAGGGCAGAGAAAGAGAGAGAGGTCAGAGAGAGAGAGGACAATTGGGAGAGGACAGAGAGAGACAGGACAGATAGAGACAGACACGACAGAGAGAGACAGTATAGACATTTTATGATACCATCATGAATGGCAGGCAAGTTACTAGTCTTGTTATAATCCACAATTCTTTGAATGCTGTTTTATTGATAACATTAACTATCACACTCTATTTTGGGGAACCTGGAAGTTTAACCACCGTAAAAGACATGTTAACAATTTTCTGAAAGTAATTCATTTACGCTCCTATTTATTTTTATATTGTGAAAATATGTAGTAATACACCAGTATATATACTATTAGTCTAGGAATATACAATATATTATAACATTGCATAGAGATGTCACTAAGCAATATCAGGGATAAAATTAGTCAAATGGGATGTAAAAGTCACATACACTACATTTTATGCAGGAGCCAATAGCTCTATAATAGCACACAGAACGTGTTTAATGCGTGTTGTGCATTTATTGTGAAATAAATTGTTATACTCATCCATGGCTCATTAATGATGGAGCACTTTGCATTTGTTTTATAATTGCTCGTAATTAGCTTGATGCAATCTACATACTTTGTGAAATGAGATACAGAGCCGGCCCGTGCCAATCAGTTAGGCCGGCACGACAGCAACAGTCACACACCTCAAACACATAATTAAATGAGCAGTGAAGAGTTCAACAATATTGTAATAAAATATATTCTTGAATCATTTCAGTTTCTGAAAGTGGCCAATTAAACAACAGAATATTTATTTTTGACCAACCTTCATAATCTGTGATTGACGCTTCTTTAGAGTAATAAGCAAGCTAGCCGTTTAAAAAAATGTGAGAAAACCGTATGAATTAATGGATATATATAATTTGATGATCACATTTATAAGTAATTCTTGAAAGGACTGTTACCACAAAATTCCGTTTTTTAGGTTATTCTTAAAGAGCATGAAAAGCTGGATAGGAAATTCCCTGGGGTACACACTGTCGCTGGGGAGGAAGGACAACACCTTCTGCTCCCTGGGGTACACACTGCCGCTGGGGAGGAAGGACGGCACCTTCTGCTCCCTGGGGTACACATTGCCGCTGGGGGGGAAGGACGGCACCTTCTGCTCCCTGGGATACACACTGTCGCTGGGGAGGAAGGACGGCACCTTCTGCTCCCTGGGGTACACACTGTCGCTGGGGAGGAAGGACCGCACCTTCTGCTCCCTGGGGTACACACTGCCGCTGGGGAGGAAGGACGGCACCTTCTGCTCCGTGGGGTACACACTGCCGCTGGGGCGAAAGGACGGCACCTTCTGCTCCCTGGGATACACACTGTCGCTGGGGAGGAAGGACGGCACCTTCTGCTCCCTGGGATACACACTGTCGCTGGGGAGGAAGGACGACACCTTCTGCTCCCTGGGGTACACACTGCCGCTGGGGAGGAAGGACGGCACCTTCTGCTCCGTGGGGTACACACTGCCGCTGGGGCGAAAGGACGGCACCTTCTGCTCCCTGGGATACACACTGTCGCTGGGGAGGAAGGACGGCACCTTCTGCTCCCTGGGATACACACTGTCGCTGGGGAGGGGAATTAGTTGGAGTATTCCACGTGGAGCGGTTTCTGTTTCTGGGACAGTCTCTCTGCCTGTGGCCCTACTGGTTACACGTGTGGCACCTTATGTACCGTGGAGGGGTTTGGTAGTTCCCACCACCCGGACGCAGTGCTGGGGGGGGTTAATGGTGGGAGGTGGGTTAGCAGCTCCCAAGATGGACCGCTCCCGTGCCCGCTGCTTTTCCATTATGTATTCGTGGACATCTGTCATTAACCATTCCAAGGTTATTGTGGGAAGCGTACCTGGGAAAAAGGCCAGTCTGCTTTGGAGTTCTCTTCCAAACTCATTCTGTGTGCTGTCCGTAAGAGGTGCTGTAGCCGCTGCCCGGTCTCCCTCCATGAGTTCCTTTCTGTCTGCATCCCTGTAGTCCGCGGCCGCCTCCTCCTCCTCATCATGGAACGCTGTCCGAAAACTAGCCGGTTCCATCCTGCTGTAGCCAGGGGCGCTGTACGGATACTAGCGTTGCCCTCAATTTGTAACTCCACGGAATGGTGTCTCCTGTAGCTGTCCTTCTGACCGTGGGAACAATTCCGCCACTTGCCACCAAATGTAACGGAGTTGGAACACGAATCCAATATCTCCGCTGGTATACGGTAAAATATCCAAGAAGCACTACAGTCTCACCAGCCCCAACCTCCCATATTGGACGACACTCAATTGGGAGACAAATAATACTGTCTTTATTTTGTTGTGCAGAAATATATATACACATCTCTTCCCACAGGCAATACACATCCCCCATAGTTGGCCACACAATACACATAGAGAGACAATAGGTGTGGTCACACCTCCCTAAAGCTACCTGGCTACTTTGATACAATCAGACATTGATTAGATCATCCTTCCCTTTGTTCCATCTTCACAATGTGAACACTTCACACAATGGACCTCTCTTGCTTATGAGGAGCCCTTGTAATAGGATTATCTATTATGCCAAGGTCTGCAATAGTCTGGGCTAATATTCTGCAGAGCATAAACCAACATACATACAGTATAACAGTAGGATTATATTTTAACCATAATAATTAAATAACCATAAAACAGGGTAAAACAGTGATGGGTTCCGTTACACACATATATATAGAATCATTGGTGCATACTCTTATATAGAGATATACAGAAATTTTAATGTTTTTGTCAGTATACCTGACACCTCACAGAGGTAATTTCAAGTACACCTCATAGATCATAGAAACACACTGTATATTGGGGTGCACAACGAAAACCATGAAGAGGTCTTGAAACATGCCTTCTGACACCTACCTGTGAGAGAGAATCCCATCCAAATGTGAGAGACAACTCCGTAGAAGTATATTGTCTAATACTACGAAGAGGCACAAAGTAATCTGCACTAGGGGTATCTATTGCGCTTTCTCCCCCTCCCTTCTTTCTTATATCTAGTTTAACAGTAGTCAGGATTCAGACTTATCTCTGTTGGGATAGAAAGTAAATAACACCATAATGTAGTATATGTGGTGAATTACATGAATAATGCTACAATCAATCATATCTTCTTCAGATCAAGCATATTTTTGGCCAGCAATTGATTTTGCTAAACTTGGTTGCGGAAATAGAAATATTAAAAGAATGTTGAAGGTTTCAGGATTTAAAAAGGAATAACAGCTTTGAAGCACATCTTAATAAAATAAAGTACAAAGAATTAAAGGTTTTTCTGGTGGTCCAGTGGTTAGGATTCGGTGCTTTGACTGCTGCAACCTGGGTTTGATTCCAGGGAACCAAGAGGTCACACCACCCTGAAGCCATGCCTGGTTGGGCCTATTCAGTACTTGGGTGGGAGACCACCTAGGAATACCAGCTGTATACTATGGCTTACTGGAGTAGGAAATGGATACCCACTCCAGTATCTCTGCCATGAATACCAAGTGTGTTGTGGTCCATGAAGCCACGATGAGCCAGACACAACTGAACAACACACACACAAAGAATTAAATTAAATAAGAAGTCACTTTCATTTATTACCAAAGTTTCAAGAACATATATTTATTTGCTACCATGTTTTTCTATCCTATAGTTTAGAGCACCAATCAAGTGGATATCTCATGAAAGTTCTCATACAGTAAATTATATGTCGGTGCAGGGACTGGGGCCTCCAGTGATACCATTTTTTTTCCGTTTTATTTAATTTTTAAATGATAAATTCTGTAGTGTAGTGGGCCCAGCCGCCGTGGGCACCCCACCCCTGAACTGGACCAGCCCACACCTACCTTAATTGATTCATTGGTGGTTCAGCAAGCGGTGCTATGCCTCCCCTGACAGCGCTTCTTTGCAGGGAAGGGAATCCCGAATGACATCACACACATGACTTCATTCGAGATTCCTGACCCCGGAAAGAAGAAGATCAGGCAGGGAAGGGATAACACTGCTTGCTGAACCACCAATGAATTCTCCCTAAGAAGCGGACATTAAAAAAATTGAATACATATTATATATATATATATATATATATATATATATATATATATATAAATAATATTTAGCCAGGGGGCCCAACACAAAAAAATGGGGGGGGGGGGGGGGGATACCAGGGTCCTCCCTTCACTAGCTCCACCCCTGTGTAGGTGGTAACTCGTAAGCTGTTATTGTTTAGGGATGTGGGGATAGGGAACTCCTTTATAATCATTGCTCCATTTTAGCCAAATGGACACAGAATTCATTCAAGAAGACCTGACATTAAAAATGCACCTTCCCTGGGGCACTAGCTTTGATCTAGCCCTATAGAGACCTCTTTAAATTGTGATTTACTAATCCTTCTCTCATCCATACGTAATTACTATTCAAAAAAATTATAATATAGTACCAAATTTACTAATGTCATATATGCAAAGGAGGGAGGTTCTAACCAGCAATAAGTACAAAAAAAACGGAAAATGTACTAACGTGCAGCCATGATACTAATGAATGAGAGGTCATTACATTATGGTGAGTTCACTGCTTCATTATTTTTTCTATATTTTTGTATATTCATGTAAATTTACATCGACATATACACTCACCATATATAATTTAATATAACAGCCCCCTTACATATCTGCTTGCCGCCCAAGATTTGACATGCATGATTCCTGCTACAAAATCTCACTTTTTAAATGTAAGATTTCTAGGGATAGACCTACTTTTTGCTAAAAACAATAATTTACAGTCTTACTTATTTAGGGTACAGGGATTTTCTTGAACTGCTTTTGAAAAACATAACATCATTAAAACTTTCTTTACTCTTGAAGCACCGTCTCTTACTGACCCTCTATTATCATTACTTTGGTGTAAAAAAGATAGTTATTTGTAATAGGCCTAGAGTATGTTTGAAGCTTCACTATAATGCTTCCAAAAAAAGAATTTAGTGCTTTTAAGCCAATTACAGGTGTATCTAGACGCGTTGCATTAGTTCACAGCGGCATTTAGTAAATAGACCCAGGAGCTTTTGTTTATACTATGTAGCTGCTTCCATTAAATCTTCTATTTGTAGTGTAGTTTGGAAAAACTTTGCATCATACATAGCAACTAATAACATTGGCAGCTATATCGGCCACAAGCATAAGTGATTCTAGAGAAAATATTACATTGTGTTATGGGTGCGTCCATATTTGACTGGTAGTTGGTCATCGAGCTTGGGATTGCGCTTCATGGCCAAGTAATTCTTCATAGGGTTTTTTTTCTGAATCCATTGCTCCCCCCGTTTCTCCAGTAATAAAATTGGCAATGGAGACTTTTTGTATAACGGAGTTTATACAAAAAGCAGAAGTACCTTCTGGACAGTGTGTGGTATGGGAGGAGGAAGCAGCTCCCCACGTTCTTATAAGATCTTCTTACTTAAACACAGAAATGACAAAATGTATTAAAGGCCTATCTAAGTGGGCTGTATTATGAATGTATCTGATAGATTACAATTTGTAGTGTATGCAAACATTTTTTGCATGAAAAAAAATCCCCCAAATAAACATTTAAACACTTACCTTGAAGTTTGAAAAATATTTAGTAATTTCTGACAGTTGTAAATCAGAGTTAAAACTCTCCAAACCCAGGCTAAATTAGCAAACAACGTAAAATAATTTGTTTTGGCCAATCAGGTTAGCTGAAATTCTATTGGCTGAGGAAGGCACACAGGGTATGTCATTATTTAAAAACTGCTCCCCTAATGCTGCATGCTGATTGGTTGGGGATCAAGGGCATCAACATAATCATTAGAGGGATTTTTAGATATTAACAAAATTAAAATGTTTTATGAAATGTGCAACATACATAAATTATGTTTTTTCATAAATTGTGCGAAAATGTAATAACCCAGCTCACTTAGATACGCCTTTAAGGTACATTTAAGGAAATGTCACAAATGTGATGCAGTTGTAAGTTGATGCTATTGTTGGATGCATTTGGTCCTATTGTAAAATGCATTAAACTCTGTGAAAAGAGATCTTATCTACATTCAGAAAACAAGGCCAAGAAAAAAGGGATTGTCCATGATAAATAATAATTCCCAAAAAATCTTACCAGTTTTTTAAAAGAACATACCATAAATATGGGATTTTAGTGGTCATTTGACACTGATATTGAATAAAACATTACTGGTGTAAATTATTTTTTGTAAAACACATATTTCATGATCATTTTATCTGAATTACAAGTGTCATGGAAACAGAGCCAGATAAAGTGATGTAGACACAGTGAAAGTGATCCGTGTCTGTAGACTTGCATCCAGACACTCTGACGATAGATTCAACCCAGATAGATTCAATCAAGGCCCTTTTGGGAGACGGAGCTCTCTGTCGGATTTATCCCTTTTAAATTTACTTAAAATTGAAACTACCACCTCACTAAGATGACATGATGAAACTTCCGTTGGTTGTGAAAGAAAACCCAATTTTTCTTGCTTCAGTAGACCTTAATTAACCTTTGGGAAATGCACTTGCAATGATCTCCTCTGTCTCTCTTTACTGCTTAATTTGTCTCATTACAAATCTCAGTGTCTAGTGTGATGCATCCATCAGTTTAAATGAACTGCACATCACTCCTCGTCACTCCTCGTCATCATGTGCCCTGCTCAAGATTTGGGCAGCTTAATATGAAGCATGAAGGAGACTACACCAGCTCTATTATTACCTCATATCATTGGCCTTAGTGTGGATATGGTCTGCTATTTGCACCTTAAAATACATCTTGTCATGAACATACAATACTTAAGGCCTTGATTTCTGAAATGCTATTTTACCTTGAAGATATCATAAAATCTTGTATAATTATATGTAGCTGCTTTATCAATACTTC
>CM050165.1:431727564-431862564 GCA_027410445.1 Discoglossus pictus
TTAGGGAAAATCAGCACATTTAGGATTTGTAGTAATTGAGCATTTAAGATTCATTTTACAATAGGTTTATTCTTATGGCCGAGGAGAATCTGACACTGGTTCATTCATTAACCTGTGAGGCCGTTCCATTCAGATACATATAATTTCTTATTTTATTAATCTGGCCCTCAGACAAGTATTAACAAAGACATGTTTATATATATACACACTCCTATATATATATATATATATATATATATATATATATATATATATATATATATATATATATTCCTAATTTTTTACAGCAAATAATAATCCTTTTATTTTTTGGGAAAGTGACAGCATTTTCAGAAATGTTGTACAAAGCCATTGAATAGGAAATATTCACTAATGTGAGAGCGGTTTCCACTGATTGTTTAGTATATGGACTAGTGCCAATGGCCAGATTTCTCATTATGCCAACTAGTCATCCACTTGGGCTTCACTGTGCATGGCGCCTCATTTCCCACTGCAAAATGATCCTCGGCATAAAAAAAAGGAAATAGTGCCGTTCACAGACTCACTGCTAGGGGGCAAACATCTGGAGATGGTGAAAGCTGCCAGAGATGTAAATCCAGCCCTGCCAGTGCCTCTTTCCTAATTTGAGAGTTGTTGTTTCGCCTTAATGCATTGGCGTCCTAGAGCAACAGAGTTATTGGGACCACAACGCCAAACTGAGAAAGCTATCACTTCAGTGAATTTAATTCAATTAAATGAATACACGATACTCAAGAAAACCAGAATATATACTGACAGAGATGAGTCAAAGACTAGAGAACCTGAACTCTGATGGACACCCTAGTATGCTGTGTCTTGATTCTTGAAGACTTTATGTATAGTGACCTTTATCTAGCCAAAATAATGCTAATATGAGCAATGTCAAGTTTGAGATATTATTGTCCTCTACCTTTTGCCCCATCATATTGGCTGAATGATATTCTAATAATAATATTCTGATGCACCTCATAGTTCTGATTGCAATGATATTTGGCTTGTTTCTCTAATACAGAGACATTCTTTTTTTCTACATCTTAGTTTCCTCACCTTCCCTTTAATTCCTGGGCCTTTATCTGGAGTCCTTGGAAATCTGTCCAGAACTCCTTTAAGTAAAATAATGAATCATTCTAGATGGCATCTTATAATCAGGTGTCCCTTTAAAGGAAAGGAATATGTAAGTGTTATGTATTTAACTAAATATATAATATATCTGTGTATCTATTTGCTCTTATGCACTTTATTTGATTAAAACATTATATTCTTTTATGTACTTTTTTTTTTAATTTGCTTATACAGCCTGTAGCTTAGAAACACTTCTTTATAAAATACAGTATATAGATACACAGGTACACTATATACATAATGAAATAATGAGCCTTCTATATACCTTTAACAAGTATCTCACATATATTTGTCTAATGTGCATTAAAAAAAAAGAAAATACAACATATACTAATGAGGGATCCCTATAGCATTGCACAGCTGAGTTATGGAACTTATGGAGAAATAATTTACTCACTCTAGTAAAATTGACCATACACTCCCAAACTGGATGGGGTCCTGACATGGGTGCAAAGCTCCATTTCCACTGCAGTAAAAGCAATTGCTTTAACATTTTAGCATTTTTTTATACAACAAAATACATTGTTTTAAAGGCTGCTCTGTTAAATGCATTTTAATAAAAATAATTGGATTTTGGCAACAAAAATGATTTCCAGTGTTTCACTGCTCCCCTGTGATACAAGACATTGACATCTAGAAAGACCAGCTCATGTGTTTTATGCGTTTTGTGTCATATACTAACTTTGTTAAGGCGCATCAGGCAGGCTCCAAAAGATAAAGAGATGGCTCGAGCCAAGAAGTCTGTCTGTAACTTGTGTATGTGCTCATCTGCAATGAAGATGATGCTTTTAAGATAGTATTGCTAGATGATTAACAATTAAATCAAACAAAAGCAAAAAAAAATATATATATATATATATTAGAACTGTCATCTGTTAAAATGTGGTATTCTGAACAAAACTGCACTTAATAGAGCACAGTAGTACTTAAGAAGGGCTGTAATTTATAACATGACCTGCTATGTAAGGCATGAGATTATAAGACATGTTTAGGAAAATCTTAGCCCACTCTGGTAGTGTATAGAAGTTGGCATGACAATATTTCCTGAATATGACTATGATGGTGCATAGCAAGACTTACAAGTTTAAGAGTAAAAGCTTGCTTATGTGTATGCATGGCAGAGGGGGGGAGATGTCAGACATGTAAAGCTTGTCTAAATCACCCAGTAAGACAGTAGACCCTCAATCAAATCCTTAATAGATAGAATAAACTAAAAGATCACACCCGATTAAGTTCTAAAACCAAAAGAAATGTTGAGGACAGACAACCATGTAGCTCTCAGTCATATTTAGCAGAGCTTGCTAAAACTGAGATTTTCTTGAAAAATTATTTTAGAATTGTTCTTATTAGGGTGTTGGATAATATTGTTTTCCATAAAATGAGGTTACATTAAGAGCTATCGTACCTTGTGCATGAACTGCAGATAGACTTAAAAAGTCATACACCAAGTCCTTATATGTTGATGACTCTGCAGGGCCCTGGAGAGATCCATGATACACTGGAGGAAGTTGTGTGTGTGTGAGAGGAGAGTTTAGATTTCTGGAGAGCTGTGATTGCAGTGAATGATGCAAGGGGTGCAAATCATATGCAAATAAATATATACATGCAGTGTTGATTCTGAAAGAATACTGGATATTTTGTGAAATTTTCACTGATAGCCAAAACACACACCAAATGGATTCCTGTACTTTTAAACAGGGTCTTCAACAATTCAGATTTTCCCCCAAAATTTTTTATGTCCATGGCTTACACAAATTGCTGATTTGTTACTTACTTGAACTGTAATGGTCCTTTAATATGCATGTGTAATGGTCCTTTAATATGCATGTGTGTCATGGTGGTTGGTTGCTGTGATATTAATGGCCAGATTATTTACATGATCTGGAGATGTCAGGTGAGCCCATAGATGCTGATATTGCTAAATATATATGTATATCCAGATTATAAAAAATTAAAGTTACTAAATATAATATATACAGTATAATGCTTAAACATATTGATAATTAAAATAGCATTGACATAAAGGGAGAAAGACCACAACAGGTAGAAATTCAAAATATGTCAAAAAAACTTTATTGTTTCAAGAATTCTGCTTTGTTGTGAGAATTCATATAAAATCAAACTGGCACTGATTTGAATTCTCAGCTGTAAATATAGTTCAAACGACTTGCACACCGGTAGCTGATCTGAACCGAGCCACAATGCAACCTAGTTGCTCTGCTTTTAAATAACATTTTCCAGCTATAATAGATTCCTTTTATATAGCTTCAATACAAAAGCATCCTCAGACTTTTAACATTCACTAAAATGACATTGAAATTACAATACCGGTTATGAACTAAGTGGCAGAATGAATCCTCAATTGATTTGCGTTTAATTGAAATAACTCGCTCTTTGCACACGCAATCGTCTGAAACATGCCTTTGTATTAGCTAATTAGTTTTGATGTCCTGTATTATCTTTCATCATTTTTGTCACCACTATGATTTTTTTCTGCCTATTCTCAGACATTTGTAAAAGGAACACACTGCAATCCTTTTAGTGGAAATTAATAGGACATATTTTATTCAAAAATCCAAATGACAGGAGATGGTTTTTAAACACGTTTTATCTGCTTTTTAGCTAAATATATTCAGAAGTTCTTTATAATTTGCCTTATGTAAATTTTTCTATGGAGGTTTTTTGTTTGTTAGGAACTTAGCAAAATGCTGCAACACTGAACTGAAATGTCTTCTTATTTGTATATAATGACATAATTACAATACATGTGTTCAGGCTGTTTTGGAAGTGCTTGTGTGCAAAACATACTGGAGAGATAGAGTAGCTGTATAGAATCTTAAGAAAAGAACAAAATAAAAATGCATTGGAATTTCAGTGGTACCTCGGGTTACACCGTAAAGCTATTCCGGACCGGACGGTGTAACGCGAAAATGGTGTAACCCGAGGTAGCATTTCCCATAGGAATCAATGTAAATTCAATGAATCCCTTCCAGAACCCCAGATTTTCCCATTTTTGTTTGAATTGATGGTCTTGTTTCGTGATACAAAAACTTAAAACTAAGCAGAAATTAATAAACAACAATGATTACATCAAATAACTTCAAGTTTAACTTCACTTTACCTGCCCTGAGAGAATTTGAGAGCCCAATGGCATGGTGGGGATGTAGATGAGGAGAAGGAGGACAGGTTATTGCTTGGAACTTTGGCTCTTATTGGCACATGCTGGGCACACTGGCTCATAGGCACAGGCTGGGTACATTGGTTCATAGGCACAGGCTAGGCACATTGCTCAAAGTTACAGGCTGGGTACATTGGCACATAGACACAGTCTGTTTGGGCTCTTGCAGGCACAAGCAAATTTGGCTCTTGGAGGCACTTGCAGGCACAGACTATAAAGCAGTCACGACTACAGCTTGTTTCCTTCTTTTGGATTTGATTGCATGGTTGCGTCTACAGCAGTGTATGCCTTGTTCCTTTGTCAGTTTCAGTTGCATAACCTAAGCTAGGCTTGTAACCCGAGGCAGAAAATTGCAGAGGAGAAGTGGTGTAATCTGAAAACAGTATAACCCAAGGCCGTGGTAACCCGAGGTGCCCCTGTTTATTGTTCTCTGAACTTTCTTTCACTCCACACTTACACAGTCCTGTCATACGAAACAAAAAACATCCACTTCATCCAGCAATGAGGATTTGATGTAACAAACACCAAATGGATTCTTGTATTCATAGACCTGAGTCTTCAAAAATTCAGATTTTCTGCAAAAAATGTTATCCTTGGTTTATACATTTGCTAATATTGTTAGTTTAATAGATACATGACAAAAAAGTGTCTTTTTTCTTGAACTGCAGTGGGCCTTTAAAAGGATTGTATGTTATGGGAAATATAAGTGGAGACTAAATTGAATCGTAGGGACTTGCAATTTCATTTTGGATGTAATAGATAGCCAGTCTAAGAATATGAAACATGTAGAAACAGATGAGGAACTGCTATCGAGGTTGAGATAGGAGCCAGCATATTGGACAAACTGGAATAGGGATCATTGATTGATGTAGTTGCGAGAAATTTTCAGTAGGCAAGACAAGACATGCCATCATTCTTCTACGTATGAAGCAGAACTATAAGTAGAATTCAATGAATACATGGTAAGATAAACCCAAGAAAAGAGTTGAAGATCTGCTCTAGCAGAAGCTTAAAGCCTCCAAGACAACCTGCAGATATGTAAAGGATATCATTGTGCATCAAGAATAAATATGTTCCGGCTAGAATAGTAGCTGTGATTGAGAGTATGTTATATTTAAAAATGGGTATCTTTAAATAAACTGTTCTTTCTGGGAACATTTAAAGAGGTGGACATAGGGAGATATTGAATAGACAGAGGTAGGGAAATACGCACAGTGGAAAAGTTGATGTAGAAGCAGGTGGTATTCAGGGTAAGGGGGACATATCTCACACAGAGTGCTTAGAACGTCACTTATACCTTACGTTTATATACTAGTATCAAATGGTCTTTATGTTGGGGCATGGGTTTAGGAAATGATCAACCAATAAGTTGTAATTGTTTTGGATGTCAAATAAGTGAATATAACATTAATTCTATGTATACATTTGTGAATAAATAACTATACGTTATAGATATACTTACCAACTTGTCTTCTGCTGTCAGTTGTTCAAAAATACAGCATAATTACATTATAAAATAAATATGTTATTTTCTTAGAAAAAGAAAATATTATTTTTTTGTGTATTTGGCATCATTATTTACAAAATCCTAAATTTTCCCAGATGGTGTGTATATAAAAAGAGTAGTCAGTTCCTGGACCCCTGACCAGACAATTGCTTGTACATTATTAGCCGAATTGTTAAGATGTACAGTTTGGTTCATAAGAAATTGCATTTTCTCTGGAGATAAAACTGAACTTCCAAGGCTGAGAAATAGATAAAACCCTGCAGGGCTAATTACGTTTAGTGTTAATGAGTTATAATTGTCATACTGTGAGCTTTCGAGAACAAAAAAGACAAATGTGTTGGAAACACTATGAGCTTAAATAGTTTTGAATCATTTTTTGTTCTGTTTAGTGTACATGTAATGACCAGCATGCAAATGCAACGTAAGCCTGGCCCAATGTCTCTGTGTTCAAAAACTGTTCTGACATGTTTACACCGAACCTACAACCACGGCAGCTCAACCATTCAGGAGAATTTCTTAATTCTGTATGTTAAAAATATATTAACATACAAAACAAACAAAATATATATATAATCCTTGTTCACTTATCAGAATCACAAAGTAAAATCTTAAAATTAAATCCACAAGTAAATACATTAATCCAGTGAATGTCACAGAGTTCAATGATTCTGCTCTTTAATGGAACTACAGCAACCGTGCAAACTCTTGTAAAGAAACAAAAAAGAAGAGCCATAGTGTATTATCACATAAAACATATTTATAGATTGGAAATGTTCTACATCTACTGGTGTGTCCTGTGCAATAGCTCTCTCAGTCTCACAGTCTTCATATTGATATGGTAAATATAGCTCCTATATGAGTTTAGCTATGGGACCAGCATACAACCAAACAACAGCAACAACCTCAACGCGTTTCACAGACCCTCAAGGTTGCTTCTTCCAGCCAATACATATTTCTATTATTATTATTATTAACTGAATAATACGTGTTAATTATTATTATACACTCAAACTACAATCTATAAACTACAATCTATCCCTCTGTGGAAGGCATACAATATGTTTGATTTCATATATATTGTATTTTACTTTGGCACAAAGGGGGAGCTAGTGAATAGAGGGTCTCTTCTTAGTATCCTTTGGAATCTTTTCCTATCTCCACTACATTTTTCTTTCATTCTTTCCTCAGCTACTTTCAAAGCCTCATTAGATATCCACTTTGCCTTCTTAGTTCTCTTTTTTGGGGGGGATTTTGTTTGCTGCTATTTTCTGGTTAATGTCACAATCTTCTGTCCAAAGGTCTTCAGGCAATCTATCTGCCATTTCAAGTCCCTTAAATCAATTATTTTCTTCCACTGCATATTCACATTGGATATTATTTACTTCATATCTGCGTGGTCTGTAGATTTTCCCTATTTTACTCCGTTTATTTTGAAGTTTGTAATAAAAAGTTCATGGAATGACCCTCAGTCAGCTCCCTGTCTTGAGTTTGCTTACTATATGGAGATCCTGCATCTTTGGATTAAAAGTATATAGTCAATCTGATTTCTAGATTGTCCATCTGGTGATATCCATGAGTAGAGTCATCTCTGAGACTATGACCAGATAATTTTCTTGGCAGAACTCTATTAATCTCTGACCTGCTTCATTTTGTACTCCAAGTCCAAATCATTATTCGTTTAGTTACCTTTAGCACTCTAATCCCATTTGATAGGAGTAACATCTCTTCTTGGTGTTATATGTAGGAGGTGTTGCATATCTTTGAAGAACTGGACAACTTCAGCGTCCATAATTGGAACATAGACCTGGAACACTGTGATGTTAAATGGCTTGCCTTGAATTCAAACTGAAATTATTCCATAATTTATTGGGTTGTAACCGAGCACTGCTTGACTAACTTTTGATTGATTATGAGGGCTATTCCATTTCTTCTGCAGGATTCTTGACCACAGCAGAAGATCTGGTGGTTGTCTCATATGAAATGTCCCATTCCAGTCCATTTAAATTCACTAATTCTCAGGATATTAATGTTCAATCTAGTCCTCTCGTGTTTGACCAGGTCCAGTTTGCCTTGGTTCATAATTGTAGGCTTCCAGGTACCTATGGTGAATTGTTCTTTGTTAGAAGTGACTTTCCTTTCAACTTTGGCCCAACCACTACATAAGTTGTTGTGCTTCTTGTACTCACCCTCTGCTCTTCCCAGTAATGTGAATTGACCTAAAGCTCTTTTTCTGGTGCCAAATAATTATGTTTCTTTGTTGAGCTTATCAATAATGTTTTCTTGTCAAAGATACTGGAGTGGATTGCCATTTCCTTCTCAAATGGACCACAATTTGTCTGACCACTCTGTTATCACCTGTGTGTCTCTACAATTATATAGCGCACTGCTTCATTGAAGTACAAGTCCCTTCACCATGAAAAGGTAGCGATGCAGAAGGGTAATTTGTACATTAGGATACTACAAATCATTATATACCATTGTTTAATGGTCATCATAGAAAATAAAGCAGAACATAGAAGAATGACTGTAGTCAAGCAAAATCAGTTGTTCCTGAAGGAATAGACTATTTACTTAATTAGATCATTGATTGTTTGGTACTAAGTGCTATACACACGAGCAGTACTGCTATGATCAGCAAATGGATTTCTCAATCTCACTGGAGTGGAACGCACTGTAAAAACGGGGACTGTAGCTGACATGAAACTGCTCACTTCATTAATTCTGCTTTATTTTATATCGGCAATAATTACATCATTGATCTTTCTTATGTCACGGAACATTAAACAGGTCCTATAACCACCTAGAGAAGGCTGCTGTCCAGCACATAAGGTTACGTTGTATTGACCTCACTGATAAATGGCAGAGCTTTGAAAAAGAGATGCCCTTTCTATCTAAATTAAAACTTCCACTTCACACTCTTTAATTGTTGCTGCGTTAACACTCATTATGTTAATTTTTTAAATAATACCCTATTCGCTATTTGGTCTAATGTATTGAATATTATTGTGAAGGATTGCTGCACTTCTGTGTTAAAAATAGACTGTTTTGATGTTACACATGATAAAGTGCTAAATAATTTGTAAATTTAAAAAAAAATAACAATTTGCCTTTAATTTTTCTATTGTATGCAAATATTCTGCAATGGAAGTAGCTATTTTGTTTTCTCCAACTCCCCTTCTGCAGATAAAAACACACCTGCTCTCGATAGAACTAATGGAAATCTCATTAGTTTACAAGAACATGTAGTAAAAACATGACCTCCTATAAGGAAGAGAACACATTGGATAACATTATCCCCTCTCCTCAATCCCCCCTTTCTGTGCTTCCCCCCTGGCCCTCATTCCATCAGAATTTACCACTCATGTTGGATTCCTACTGGATCTGGATGGAGTTAGCGCTACAGAATATATCTGTGCATTACAAATAATGGCTAATAATAAAGTTCACTTGTAGTTTAGAGGTAACTGCTATCCCTGCACCACTTTTTTTTGCCTTACAAAAAATAACAACATTTACACAGCACTGGGCCCCCCAAGAGAGGGCCCTGGTGCATTGCATAACCTGTATCGGCGGTAGCTCTGCCCCTGGACCTACTCCCACATAACAAATAATGTTATGAATAGGTGCTAAAGCATATTTTGTTGCAAAAGTACTAAATAATGAGTTTGAAATGCACATTGTGTTTAGACAATGGAGTAATAATGGGAAATGTAGCACTATAGTCAATAATGCTAGGTGTTCAATAAACAATGGATAGACATTTAAATACATTAGAAGGTAGATAGGACAAAATAGCCCATTTGTACATACACACTTGTACATGAGGAGATGATGCTTTTGGAAGAGTTTAAAATCTATGGTGTAATAGGGGATAGAAATTACAGTATTTATTTTCGTGGCATAGTGTTATCCTAAAGTTACTAGGCCAGCCAGTGAATTCATTGTTTAAGTGGGTTTTTAACACATAGCCTGTTAAGTATTTGAGGAACTGGACTGTGGGGAATCAGCGTAATTAGACTCTTAAAGGGAGAAGAGTAGAAGCTCTTTTCATGTTAAATCTATTTTCCTGCCAACCATTGACTAACATTTTAAATACTCATCCAAACAGCATCAAAGTCTTAGCCAATAAGTACATTTTCTTCCACTCCTCGTAGTTTCTAATTTGTTCAGGAGCAAAGAAAACATCTATTTTATTTTAAAATCAAAATGGAATACAATAATGTGAAAGGCTTACTTATTTATTTATTTTCCATTTTGTAAAAATATTTTGCGCATATTAAGTCCAGCTCAAAAAAGAATACTATATATATATATAATACTTCAGTGGTCCTTTAAATGGCTGTGTTGTTCTCTAACTCCTGTATTTCCAAGCTTATTAACATTATACTAGCTCTTTGTGTATCTACTGACTCAGCTGTGTCTGCCCATTGATTGATGTTTTATGATATCCCGGCAGGGATTTTAATAGCAGAACAGTGAGCTGCCCTTTATCTGCCTCGGTGCATTTATGGGCTTCCTCCTCGGTGACCAGTTACAGGTTTGAAGCTATGACTGGACGTTTTACTGTTAGGCATTTTCATCAGTAGATAGTTATAAAGTGAAATCTGCATTTTAACAAGTATTAAAATGATAAGCACAATGAGCATTATTAATAAAATATTGATTTTAGCAATTGTTGTGTGGTCAAATCTTCTGGGTGCATCTTGATTGATCAATAAATAATACATCATAGATAAATAATCTTTTTATAAAACATCAGTCCATCCTACTATCTATCAGTATCTGTTCATCATTTTTTCTTTACCTACGGTAACTTTTCTCATTATATTTTGCTTTTGTGCTCATGGTTCAGTTCATCTATATCTATCCATTTTCCGATATCTGTCCATGTATGTGTATACATAAATCTTCTCATCATGTCTCTCCATCATATATCTTCATCCATAAACCCATAACTCTTCCGAAGATGTATTTCTGTACCTGCATTTACCTTTCACAAATACCCCAAATCATTTGGACATGGCATTGGTTGGGTTTCGAAAATCACCATCGAGAATCATCTATCACCCCTATTCACAGAAAAAATCCAATGTACAGATTAGCAGATGCAATTGCTCCTTGTAATGTTTTGTTCAGTTTCTAATAGTTGTCTTTCCTGTCTTCACAGGTTTGCATTGTGGAGTGTGAAGGGAAGATATATTCAAGTTCGATGTGGGCTGTATGCAAAACAGTCCTTGTGAAATCTTCCATCCAGCTTAATGTGGACAGCTTTGAAGAAGAATTTAAACCTATAAATCTGGAAGACAGTCAGTTTGCCAACAATTTCAAGCGACTTAGTGATCTCACAAAAATGATTGACATCAGTAAAATTAAGGATGAGAAAAGGTTATCTCAGATTGGTAACATGATACGTGAACAGGCTGAGGAAGACACCAGTATTGATGGTGGGGAAACCACTCTTGGAATGACCACTGACCCCGATGAATACGGTGACTTGCAAAATCCAGCAAATGCAATGTCCAAGAGATTTGGGGGGTTTGTAAAAGGAAAATACAGTTACAGAAAATTTATGGGGCCATCAAAAGATCTTCAGAAGCGTTATGGTGGTTTCATTGGTGTAAGGAAATCAGCCAGGAAATGGAACAACCAAAAGAGGTTTAGTGAGTTTCTGAGGCAATACTTGGGGATGTCCACACGCTCGGCTGAATACGACAGCTACACCAATGACATGAATGAACTGAACGAACGAAATGAAATATAAGACTCTGTTTGTCATGGCACATAGTTATTTGATTTAGAACTAAGACAGCAAAAAGTCAACCTCAACCTCAGAGTATACTTTAGGAATCTGAAAGACACCAGTACACGATTACAGAATGTCGTATCTACTCACTGCCCAAATAATGAATTCAGAAACATGTAGGTGATCTATTCAAAAATTAAGTTGTAAAAACAAAGTTGGCCATGGTTTGTCGATTCCCTTTGGGTACAAAAACTTATTTTTCATTTATGTGTCTTAATTCTGTAAATATATTGCATGCAGTGGGGTTGCTTTAGCATTGCCTTATGATTCCCAAGTTGCAGTTTTAACTGGATCTATTAAAATTGACTGTGATCATTATCATAAATTTCACCTCAAATTTTGTTTAAAAAGTGTTATTCGAGTAAAATGCCTTGAGGGATTTGGATTCATAGGTGCGGATTAAAGAACAGCATTCAGTTCACTGGTTTAATAGTATTTTTAAGATTAGCAAACAAACTACACACAGGGTCGTTAACTAGTTTGCCGGCAGTGCTGCCTCAATGCTTTACTTTATAAGCCACGAAGGAATAAATTCTTTCTGTGTTGGCATGGTAATGGTAGCGATTAAAGTCAAAGTAGCTGTCTGTAAGTTCAGTTCACATGAATGGAAACCTGATTAATATTCAGGAGGGTTAAACGAATGGGTTAATGAGCTATTGCCTTAAATTTCAATATAATCCAACATTTTGGACTATACGGTTTTACATAAATTCTAATTTGTCATAGCATTTCTAAAACAGTATTTTGAAGATAGTGGAATTGCCATTTCCGTAACGTCATGCATTTCCATATTTATTATAAACACCCTATTAACTTATAATCCTTTCCTGAGGCTGCTCCAGTATATTCATCATTTACGTCCACACGCCTCTAGAAGATTGGAAGCTTCCATGCATAGAGAACATACCCTTAAATCAAATATATTAATGCAGTGCTACTTAGATATGGTATCCACATTCTCCTAGAAGGTTTCTTGAGGAAATATAGGCCAGTTTTAAACATTTTGTTGTTAACGACTTAATAATTGTATTATACAATATTTTCACATATTGACTTATAATATATTCAGCATTATAGCATTCAGTTATAATATATTAAAAATATTTTTAACAGAATTTTATGGATACCCATAGACACAGAAATATATATTTGACAGCAAATACGAACTGAAAGGCCCATCTTGTGTGACCAATCTATTTAGCTTAAGAACTTGGCTAAATGAACATGGAGGCCTTGATCCCAGACATGCTTGAATTCAATAACTGTTTTGTTCCTACCAAGTCCAACCATAGGATACTTGGATAACATTTTAAAGATGAAGCAACACATTTAGGGTTCTAATTGCAGTATTCAGAGATGTTGATTTATTTTTTCGATTTATGTTAAATTCTATTTTTTTACTCTTTCTAAACTAGCTTAACATGGTAGCTTTGACTTTCTATAGTTTTCCATTACATTGACCCAAATGAGAATTGTATTCGAATGAGGTATTTTTATCAAATTAAAGTAATATTATTTTTATTAAATAGATTAGTCACCTTTATCAGAGAGAATTAATGTAAATCTATATTTTATCTTCATTTAAAATCTTCATTTTAAACAACTTTAAAAAACCCACATGTTTTCTTTGTAAATCTTCTTGAAACAAATATCATATTGGAAGAAATATCATATTGGACTCTTAATCAGGTTCATCATTTACGCATGGCCAATGTCACAACGCATATTTTGGATTAATAATGAAATTTTGCACCTACATACTATTATGTTAGAATTTTGCACCACCCAAAAAAATTCTATATTTGTGCCCTACCGAAAAAATATATGATGTGCCAGATTTTGAAAATCACAAAGTACCTAATCCTTAGATTCACATATGACTTTTCTCAACAACCTTTTTTGGAAAATATTTTTTTTTTAATCCTTTAAAACAAAATATTCAGGTACAGCTTAACCAAGGTTTACAGAAAAAGCTGCTTTGATGACTGGTTGCATACAATATACCTCTCAGATACAAACAAGGAGACTTCTGAGGGAAAAGTAGAGAACAAAAAGTACTTCTTTAAATATATCTTCTCATATAGAGTTCAAAAGTAGATACTAGGTGGATTGCAATAATGAATTAATTGTGTTTAAATTTGCATTATGGATGTCAGATTAATTTACAAAACTTGAAGGTCTGTCCACTCTATATATCAAAGCAAATAAATCATAAGATGGTGTTAATGAAACATTCTGTCAAATGGCTCATTGGGTTTCTATCCCACTGTGAGCCTCCAAAGAACTATGGATGACCTGACAAGACCTGATTGCTTATGGTGTTAGAAAACGATATTCTCTTTATCATTTTTGTGTAAAAAAATATGCAAACTGTTCATCTCACCAAATATCCCTGGCCTGATGAAGTAATTGGGGAAGATCGGTTCTAGACTGCACAAATAATATTTTGCCACCACTTAGTTGCGACTATAGCTCAATAAAGATGGGATTTCAATTAAGTTTTTTTCACCAGCTAATATTGTACTCATCTACATCTGAACATTTTAAATTGAGGTCTGCTGGAGGCAATTTGGATCATTATTACTCTGTCCATGCTGATAAAGAAGGCTGCAGCCCTTATGGGTCACTCTTCCCCGGCCTCAAATTAACTAGGCATGTAAGGTAATGGCAACAAAAACTATATAAAACAAACACAACATTTTTACAAATAAATTTAAGTTCTGATGGTCTATTATGTTAATACATATAAAATGATAATTACTAGAGTCTGTCTAACAACATCTATTTATTATGTACAAAATGAGCCTTTGTAAATATTACTATCCACAAAATGATGAAAGAAAGTGCCAAGAATGTATGCATATTGAGTGTTATGGTTCTTATTCAAAAAAGATAAAAACACTTATCTTACATATTTTTATTTTGTTTATACATATACAATTCATATTGTTAAAATAATTTTACCAAAAAAAGTACTTTCTTTCTGTACTGAATTCCAAAAGCTTGCTCGTTCCTTCCTTGGAGGATATATGCTTGCTCGTTCCTTCCTTGGAGGACATCTCTTTAGAAGATATCACAAACTGTCTCTTCTCTGTAAGAAACAAGAAGCTTAATGATTTTGCTACAGAATCTTAATGTAATATTCAGAGCTTTGGTTGACTTTCTGCTTAGATACAACGCAGTTTATTAATGTTTTTGCTAGTCTAGCCATGGCATGTAATGTCATATCTGTCACACGGCTATCACATTAGAGGGTGAACTTTTTTGTTAGGATAACAGGAAGTTGAAATATCTCGTCTCCAGCCATCCTGCCTACTTGCCTATGAAGCATGACCAATATTAATTTGGGAGAAACAAGACAGACAGGAATTCTGGGTTACTTGTCCTGTCATTGCCGTAATTGTTTGTAAAAAAAAGAAAAAAAGGTAAATTATAATGTTATTTCTAACTGTTTCATACAAAATTTCTCCATTAAACTTGTACATAGCAAATGATTAATAAATTAGTTTACTATTTCTCTTGTAATTGTCTCAACAGATGAGGGTACTGTGGGTATTTTCCTATTTACAAATTCATATGACAATACAGATGTATATAGCAGGATCCTATACTTAACTTGAAAGGCACAATGGAAATAACTGGCAACATGTCTTTATTTAACAAAACAATATCAACAATAGTTTACTGGTGAATATTTTTTTCATCAATGGACATGATTTATTTAAGACTATAAAATAAGGTGGCTAATTTAAGCTAGCAATTCTATAATTAATACTATTTACTGAACAAAAAAAGTCTATTACATTACATGACAAATATATATGTAGTAGATACTGTAAGATAGCGGTGTCTTATACCAGTAATGACCAGTACCAACAAGTTATTTTTACGCAACGTATGAGTCAACCAACTGGCAAACCATTTACATAAGGAAGGATGTGTCTATAATCTATCACCAATCCTTATAGAGCACGGAATAGGTTAGAAATGTATACTATAAAAGAGCAGTTAGCTTTATCAAACACTTTATACAGATAACATACACAGGCGTATTACAAGGCAAATAACAAGTTTCAACTTATTCTAGTTGTCTGGACTATTCTTTAAGGGGTCTCTGACCAACTGTCCCTGGTTCTCTAGATTGTACTAGTCTCTAAGATGCTATGCTCTAGTTTCCTAAGCCCATTCTTCTCTAGACCTGACTAGAGTATGGACCAGATTAGTCTCTAAAGTCATATCAAGGCCACATTTTCAGGATATCTAGTTTGAGTACAGGACTGTCAATCAGTTGATTTACTTACTCGTCTTGAGTGTCTGGGGCCTGCCCTGATTAGCCCGTGATCTCTCTTTTATTCAATGGACCTAAGAGAATGAAATATATCTACAAGTCTACACCACTGTCACCACAGACTATACCTCTCATCAGAAAAGGTTTAAGCAGCATCTGATACCAATAAAAATATACCAATGAACACCAATGGAGGGTGCTAGGCAAGTTAGATAAAGGTTCACACAACACCTGGCCTTCCTATCTCTAAGCCAATGGTGGCTAGACCTGCATTTGGTTCACGGGGCCTCTACATGTCTAACAGTCATTGGTTCTTTGGGCCTGATCACATTCTAAGATATCACTCGTCTTTTTTTATGACTGTCCTCCAAGTGTCCTTTCTACAGTGATCTTTGAACTTGCACCATAAAAAGTCTTCACCTACTATGGTACCAAGTATGTTGAGAAGTAGATATACAGCTTTATTTAAAATTTATAAATAGATTATAAATAAATGATATAGATAAAAAAATGTCTCCAATGATGCACCATTCATGGCACCAACAATATCACTACACAAAACTAGGAAACTTTTCCTTCATGCCTTTATATATATATGACTTTATATATAATATACTAATATACCGATATAAGTGGAGCACAGATGCTTCTCTGAAATAGCTCAGTCATGGGATGACCTACCTTTACGCATACACTTCTGGGATATATTTCTATATAGACCAATAAGGCCTAGAATTAGGGAAACATATTTCTAGAAGCAACAGGTTGTCGAAGTTACTATTGGTGGGATGACTATGGTTAGGTATAAGGAGCAAAGATATGTAGGCATTTTTAAAAAGTAGTGTTAGGGGAAGGGAAGACACTGAAGTTAAGTGAGGTGAGTGGGGGTTAGTGAAATGAAGATCATATATGATGCAGACATAGACAATTTTAGTATTATAATGAATACTGGTTGGAGTTGAGTAAATCATGGATTGGGAGGATCAAAAGGAAGGGATTTCCTTAATTACGACAGATAAATATTGGGGAATTTGGAGTTTGGTTGCTAAGCTGAGGGCACGTATTTTGCAGATGTTATAGACATGGAACTGGCAGGTGTTGGTGACCAAGATATATGATCAGTAAGGTAGAGGGCAGAATCAAAAAGACATAAAGACAACACCCAAGGGAAGACATATTGTATTGGAAAGCCCAGCAGAATCCCTGAGCTTCTTAAGGAAATAAAAAATGGAAAAACTTGATAGAGGAAATGAGGGATCCTAGGGGAGATGTGTGAACAGAGATTAGAAGGAAACCCCAGTCACTATTCACCTTTGTTGAAGCAGGGATATACATAAAGAAGCCTAAGATCAGGAATATAAGATACTAAGCTATAGTCTGTTATAATGATGGGCAACACGGTGCTAAAGAGCCTCCAACAGCCCACTCATGCTACACATATGGTACAGGACCTTGTAGGCAACCTAAGTAAAATAGCATGCAAGCTAACCAACTTATATTAATATCTATTATAGTTGCCTAATTGTAGGTATAATAATTCATAATGAGCCCCTCAGTGATAGCTAATACTTTCTAGGGGATGGCTGGCATTTAGTAGATTCCAGCTATTGGGTTTGCAGGCTATAACTATGGAATTTCCTTTTCATAGGACATTAATCAAGAGACCTCAGTCACTATTCAGCCTAAACCATTAATTACCCCTTTCAAAAAATAGCCAGTTTTCCCATTGCCTGACGGACGTTTTTCCGCTCTTGGGTGGCTTTGTCAAATGCAACAATGTAATGCGATGTATCCTAGGACGTTTTAGCCAGCCTTGGGGCATCAAATCAGTTAAGCCTTCTAGATAGGAGGAATAATTCAAGGATCACAGGGTCTCATCCCTATTTAGTGCTTTGTTTTGGGGTTGTGAGGTTGAATATTAGAGCATCATTCATTTAAAGGTATATCTAAGTTTCCCTGTTTTACATTTTTCTAATCTAACACCTTCTGCTTATATCAGAAACACACATTACATTGAGCCATTCTATACACACAAAAACAAATCATGTTTTCCAAACCGCCTGAGCTGCTTACATAGGCACCTGATAGCTACCAATAGAAACACTGCATTCACATACAGATTTTTACCCTATACTGAACTTCAAGCCAAAAGCAGAGATCTACAGAACAATGTCGGTGCTCCTCTTTGCTTCCTTGTGCAGGGGACAACACATTCCATGATGCCTTCCTGCACAAACTGCATCAAAGATTTATACAATGTAGCTGCCTGTAATTGGTCAAAATTAATTACGAATTTTATGTTGATAGTAGGGATTTCTAGGGGTGTTAACACTGAAAATCAACTGCTTGTAAACTCAAGAGACTTGGCAAACTTTATGGCAAGTTAAGTAATGATAATATTGGTATTTTTTCATGCAAAACATGTTTTCATGCACTACTGATTCTCCTCTATAAGATGCATCCAGGAAACTTAAATATGCCTTTAAGTGGAAGTGAGAATGTTGACTATATCTCCTTATATTCTCACTAGTTTATCCGTTTAATGACCTTTTATGGAAAAAAGGATCCCTTTTTAATTATTTTTTTCAAAGTATATTTTTGTGTTAATAAAGTTTTCCACTTTTTTATTTTCTCTTTATCACTATGATTGACGGCTCGATCAGAAAAGCTGATTCACTGGTAAAAGTGCAAACGTAAATGGAAATTTACTGTAAGCAAATGCAATTTTTAAATAGCATTCAGTTGATAAAGTACTTTTTATTATATATAGTTTTAAGTTGTACCATATTTAGAACCTCTACTGTGTTCCTAACATTAGGCCCTATTCTATTAGCTGTTTGCAAATGCCTCTAACTTGTAATTTTTGTGTTTTTCTCTAAATATTTAGATGTATTCCATTGACTCCAGCTCACAATTTAGCTCCTTAAGCCTTTTTAAGTAGGATTTCGGGGGGCGTGATCATGTGATCTGGCAATATTTAAGCAAGCCCATAATTTACTTCTTAGACACAGCTAATAGTAAATTAGACCGTCATCCTGACGTCAGTTAAACATAGAAGTTAGATGTAATCTGCAGTGGTAGGCTACAAATTAATTAGTGCCAATGAGTAATATTTGCCAATCGGGCTCTCAATCAAGCAATCCAGCACTATAAAACACATTAGAGCATCTGTTCTAGTCCATGTGGGTTTCATGATATATATTAACCCTTTGAGTCCTCGGATCGATATTACTCAGAAATAACATTTACAAACAATGGGCCTCATTCAATTGCAAGCCCGCAATTCGTTCGCTCGCCGACGGCCGCATATCTGCAATTGAGTTGTGGGCTCTTGCTACCCTCCGTTTCTGATGCTATTCAAATTCCCAGGGACAAAACTCGCTGCCCAAGACCCGAAATTGGAAACCCGGGTTTCCAAAGTAATCAGAGCCGCGCTTGGAAATGCAAGCCTGTAGCTACTGCTTACAATGAGCCAATAATAAATGACCGTCATCATGACGGCAATGAAGCCTGCGGGTGCTCCGGAAGGCTCCCTAAATGATACCCTGCTGCAGGGTCACCAATAAGACCACCGCAGGGTCCACACGTGACCCCCATGATGCAGGGGTCCCCAAATGGGCCCCCGCGGCAGTTAAAGTGCCCCCACGGCACCTAAAATTAACCCCCCCTATGCTGGGGGTCTCCATCGGGGCCCCAGCAGTGTCCCTATATTAACCCTTGTTGCGGGGTCCCGATTGGGACCCCGTGGAATTTAAAGATTCAAATTTGCCACCTCGCAGGTCCTGAAAGGACAGTAAAGGTCCTTAAAGGACCCATGTGAACTAAAAAATTAACCCCTGCCGCGGGGTACTATAAGTACCCACCAGAACCTAAAATTAACCCCATCACTCGTGGGAGTCTATCTAGACCCTAATGAACCTCTAATTAACCCTATCAGTCCCATAAAGGTCAATACAGACCATTATGGGACAAGACTTAACCTTCCTAATTAACACTAGAAGTGCCATAAGGGTCCTACAGGACCCTCATGACATAAAGTCTAAACACTACACTATTAACCCTTTCCTACTCTTCTCTAATTCTATTAACCCCATCTACCCTGTTAACCCCCTCTACCCTGTTAGCCCCCTCTACCCTATTAACCCACCTTTACCCTGTTAACCCATCTCTACCCTATTAACTCCCCCTCTACCCTATTAACCCCCTACACTACCTACCTAACACCCTAATAAAATCCCTATTACAACACTAATTACACACACAAAACAACCTAGAATTACATAAAATAAAAAACATAACTTACATAAAATTAAAAAAAACTAAAATTACAGAAAATAAAAAAAACTAACTTACAAAAGATAAAAAAAAGCCTACATTACAGTAAAATAAAAAACTACAATTACAGAAAATAAAAAAAGACATTACAGTAAAATAAAAAACATACATTACCTACAATAAAACACTATAATTACACCTAAAACAACCCCCCTTACCAAACCTGGAATAGGGTAAATAAGACCACTTACCTTGCCCAAATGCCCCTCCAGTGACGATGATTTCCTGTTCTTCGTCCCAGACAAGGGCCCTCCATTATGTCCCCAGGTCCGGCACACCTAGGAAAAAAGAAACATTACTATTAATAAATAAATAAATACAACATATAAAACAATATATTTTAAATAGTATGCTTACCTAAAATGCCCATCCTGCGATTCCCCCTGTCCTCCTCAACGTCTTCGCAGGCAGGGTCCCTCCCAAAAAAAATGGCAGTCAAAAAAATAAAAAACTAACGAAGCTCCTCCCTTGAGGAGCTTCCTGCGACAAATGAGGGTTCTGGTGCATTCTCCTCTAAAATTTAGGAATGGCACCTTCTGAAAATGCTGTCAATCATAATTCAGCCAATCAGAAGGCGCAAAGGTGTGAGCCAATCAGAATGGGATACACCCCTATATCCCATTCTTATTGGCAGATGTAACTGTCAATCTTTTCTAATCCAATCAGAAGGTGCTATTGCCTTCAGCCAATCAGAATGGGATACACCCCTCGGGGTGTATCCCATTCTGAATGGCTGCAAACATCTGCATCTTATGATTGGCTGTTGCAACTTTCAATCAGATTGCAGCCAATCAGAAGATGCTGCAATAGTTAATGTTGGGGGCCCTCCGGGAGTCCAGATCATGACACCTGCATCATGGGGTTAATGTGGGGACCCTGCGGGTTTCCCAATTGGAACGCTTGTACATTGGGGTTTCATTTAGGAATGGGGGGGTGTTAGGAGCAGTGAGAACATTTCGGGGTGCATACGTAACGGCTTCTAAAGCCCTTACGGGCTTGTGGTGTAGGCTACGAGTTTTATGGCCGACATGTTTGCAAGACCGTAACTCGTAACCCTAACTTGCAAATAAAACGCCAATTGAATAGCAAATTTGCCTGTGAGCTTGCTTTCGGGCCATCGGATCTCAAATTCGCACAATTGAATGAGGCTCAATATTTTTTTATTGCATATTTGTGGGTTTGAGACTGTCTTTCTACCCCTTCCAGTGCTTTTCAATTACACTATTGTATGTTTAATTGCTGTTACAGCTCTAATAAGTGTTGACACTTAAACTTGATACTTTATTCAGTTGCAGGTCAGACTTTATTTGTGAGCTAGCGCTACGGGTCTAATAGAATATCGATTTTGTGTAACTACTTATTTAGTACTCGTAATATTTAAGCTTTGCCAACAAACAATTGAGTTCAAAGGCCGGTTTTGCAGATATAGCTAGCCTGTAGTCATTATGGGCGGGGGAACTCATAATCGGATTGCGAGCAGCTAATAGAATATGTGACAATATTAAGAGCAGTTTTAAGTGTGTATAAATTTACAAATCGGCCAATAGAATAGGGCCCAATGTCTGAAGGAATATTTTATACTGTAGTTCTGAAATGTGTCACAAGTAATAAAAATGTTAGAATTCAGCAAACTGTGATATTAATAACATGGATAAAGAAATTAACATATGACTTGATATGAAACACACAGATAAAATATAATTTTACACTACCTCGGTTAGCACTATAGAATATACACAAAAAGACTTTATTGTAAGCGCCCTAGATAATGAAAGAATATATAACTAATAGGATTAAAATATATAATACATAATATTGACACAATAAAAAACCCATATGTTTAAAATAGGGAGTCGGGTAGAATGAATTTTAAAGATTAGTATAAGTAAAGTGCTATTTGTGCAAAGTGCAATAGAATATACTAGTGCATATAAATTAATATGAATAATTTAAAATCTAGTTTGATAATATAAGAAAAACAATCTTATATTTTAATACATGATTTTTTTATTGGTGTGTTTCTAATCTTTTTTATGTTGCAAATAAATAGACTCTATAAAGTGCTGATGTTGTAAAGTGCTTTGTGCTGAGGATATAAATATAATAAGGTGCTTATAGTGTATGATTTAATTAGTGATTTTTGTGCATTATTTTTATGTGATATAATCACTTTATAAATCAGTATCAATTAGTTATAAATCTAAACAAATATAGGTATAGCTATAACTCTTTAGTCCCTATATGTAACTCTTTTGGTCCCTGTTATCAATTAAAGTTCGCTAAGTACATGGATATCCAGAAATTACAATGTACGTGCCAATAGTACAAGAGACAAGTATAGACTACCCCTATCATCCTGTCTTCTCCATCTAAAAAACATATCCAAAATATGCCATTACCTTACACAAGACACTACTAAGATTCTAATACACTCTCGTGTATTTCTCGTCTTGACTATTGCAACTCACTACTTGGTGGCCTGCCCACCACTCGCCTCTCCCCACTTCAATCCATAATGAATGCCTCCGCCAGACTCATCTTCCAAACACATCGTTCAGTGTCGGCAGCTCCTCTTTGTCAATCACTTCACCGGCTTCCCTTAGCCTCCAGAATAAAATGTAAAATCTTGACCCTAACTTATAAAGCCCTCAACAACTCTTGTCACCTCTTCTCACTCCCGCCTCCAGGACTTTTCTCGTGCTGCCCCTATTCTCTAGAACTCCTTGCCTCGCTTCACCAGACTATCCTCTTGCCTTAAATCCTTCAAAACTTCAATAAAAATGCACCTCTTTAAAGAAGCCTATAACCTTCCTCTCTAACATGCTCAGCACTACTCGCTCCCTACTGTACCACATACACACTTCAACCTTTAGATTGTAAGTCTGCGAGTTTCAATCCTGCAAGGTGCTTTAGGGAAAGCGCTATGGACACCGGATTCAAAACTCAAAGACAGGGCCCTCCATTCATTGCAATGTGTGAATCTTGAACTTGTCATTGCCTGTAACTTAACTTATGTATAGCGCTACGGAATATGTTGGCGCATTACAAATAAATAATAATAATTATTAGTAAGCAAATAAATTCCACCTCCTCACATTCCACCATGGGCAGTCAATATCCACCATCACAGTAGTGAATGAGGATCCCAAAATAGTACCACATGATCATATGAGGGAAAAATACACAATAAAAATCCTTTAGTGGTACTTATCTCATGCTTGCCCACTTGTGCTCAATCAAATGCCCGCCTAACCGGTTTCACAGGGTAAACCAGCTTCATCTGAGGCTGATGACTTGATATATGTAAAATAATGTAAAATCATCCCCACATTCACAATGTTACATACAGTCGCCTTATTTAGTAGATCTGGCCTAAATTCTCTTTGAGTTTGGATCTCTCATACAGACTATACAGTAAATATGCTCCAGTCTCTCTGTACCAATCCCTACAGTAAGATGTTTGTAACAGATTGTTGTGAAGAAGTGTAGCAGAGAAAGTAATCATAATGTGTTAGTTTGTAATAATGTTATTCTTCTCTGCAACTTATTTTCAAAGAAACATTTGATATATTACTTTGCTTTCTTAATAAAATCTATGTACTACCTATAGATGGTTCCCTCAGGGTCCAATGGTTATGATTCAGTGGTATTAGTGCTGTGACCTGGGTTCGATTCCAGTCAGCGAACCAAGAGGTCACACTACCCTGAAGCCAAACAGGGTTGGGCATGGTCAGTACTTGGATGGGAAACCACCTAGGAATACCAGGGGCTGTATGCTGTAGCCTACTAGAGAAGGAACTGGCAACTCCAGTATTTCTGGATCAGCATGATGTGTTGTGGTCCATGAGGTCACAGATAGTTAGACACTACTGAGTGACGCAAACATCAACTACCACTGATTATTAAAGAGGCACTGAAATTGTAAGTAGTGAAGATCAATACAAACTACTTTCATTGTGACTAAAAAAAAGTAGAGGTCAGACAAATTATGGTCCACTGTTAAAGGAACTGGCAAATCACTCCTGTATCTTTGCCAAGATAACCTTATGATAAGCACAACCAGAGACATAATGATAGAAGTGCCCATAGGGTGATGGAGAGTCGGATAAACGATTAAATTACTAAACAAAAAATAGTCAGTTACAGGTTGTGCCACAGTCTGAAAACGATGGGTGGCATGCCAACCTAAACATGGTAAGAAGATTTACCATATATTATGATGGCTATACTGAACAGAGGAAAAAAATCAGCAGGACTCTCAGAAATGTACTTAGTGCTGAGCTTGCTAGAAGGCCCTTATCTTACCTGATGGAATCTAATTTAATGATATGTAATTCTCTTAATGAGCATTCATTTAGAACACAATAGCCTGATAGTATTATACAGTCTCGTGTGTGATGAGATTTCAGTGCTTGATTGACTCTTAAACTGCTTGGTATAAATGTGCAGACTCATTGGATCCATTGAGAGTTTTATTTACTGTGTATCTTAAGTGTAATTTTTTCATTACTTTCTGAGCATCATATTGTGTTCTGGTTTCTAGCACATCTCGAAATCCAATTAAATGATAACGTTTTCCCAGTTATACGTACATGGCTTTTATATTAAAGAAAATACTTTATTACAGAACCACCAGAGTCTTTGAAGAGCCATCCTTCCCTGTCTATATTGAGCTCCAATTTTAATTTAGTTAATAGGTTTATAATGTAGTCCGGCACTGAAATGCTTGTCTTGAACTAAAGCCTTGGGCTTATATTAGCATCAAAGTGTCAGCGTGGTTATGGATTCATTTTGTGTCATCAAAAGTTACTTTTCCATTTGGATACACAGGATCACAGCATACTCAATAGCTCTGAATACATACTTAATTAAATATGGTCAAACTAAATCATTGAGGTTTGTTAAAATGGTACAAAACCTCACCATATAGCTGTATACAATGTTTCATTGACATGGATCACGTACTCTGTTCATTCCATAAGTGTTGGTTTTATATCTGCAAGAAGCTTGAAGGCAAAATGCATTATGTGAGGATATAGTAGACATATGAGCTTAGAGGTATTGATTTAGCACACAACCCTCAAATATGAGACCTTGATGATAGATGACCAGGCTGGCTTTGAGTCAGTGTAATGTTTATTTATTTATTTATTTGTTAATATTCAACAAATTGGACATCTGGGGAATCTAAGGAACGCTGCATTCAGACAACTTCTCTATTGAGTTCATAAAAAAATAAAAAAAAGACTTTACCTGTTAGTAGCCACTTGACTGAATAGAGTATAAAGTATCAGTAAAATAACTCTCTCCTTCAGACTTCAAGCAAACTAGCCATCCAAGAGGGAAGCATATGCAACAAATACAGAGCCTACTAAATTCAACATTTGCTTTAAATGTGAAGTCTTTCTCAAACTACGGTAGCCCTTTAAAGATTTGATTTAATAAGTATAAAGAAAAATGAAAGTACAATGTTAAACACATGAAAAGTAGAGGGCCCTGTTTTTTAGTTTAAAATATTATGTACATGGTGATTTTTTCAAAACACCATACAAGATTGAAAACTAAAGAAGATGAAACCAAAGAAGATGTAATTAAAAGAAGAAACAAGGACTGAAAAGAGAGTAATTAAGTAATTAAGGTTGTGGGTGTATCAGCTTTGAGAAATGGTTCTATCATGTTGACAACAGTGAATACCATAAAGTTATTCATCTGGACTCAGTTTAAGAGAACCCAAATACACAGGCAAAAACATTGCACTCATTGTGGCACTCACACAACTGGACAAGTGTATGTACAAATAACAGTAACCCATCACAAAATAAAGATACATACACACTGAATCAAAACACGGTTTCAAAACTCTACTGAAAAATTAGGAAATAAGAAGAAGCACAATCCACAAGGTAAAACAAGACTAACCATACATACAGCATAATCGGTATAATCAGTGTGGTGCAAATGGATCCCAGGGGCATGAGGCTGACTAAAATACAAAACTGTTTAATTATCTAACTTATATCTGGACAGTACACCAAAATAACTTTAAGCAAGGGATTATACAAAAACAACTGAATTCCTAAAATGGAACTAACAGTAATAGTGCATAGCACCTACATATTTTATGCATCTGGTCAGTACACCAGGACACCCAGGATAAGGGAATTCCATTCATACAGAAAGTGTCATGGATGGGTGGAACAAAAAAAAAAAAAAGAAATTGGTAGGCAAAAAAATAGGATGGATAAACACAGTTTATTAAAGTTTACACTTTAGTGTTCCAAGGAGCAATTCTACCTGCTGTTGATCTCTAAGTACTACTATCAATGCTATATAATCTGTTAAACCATAGCTATGATACAGTGATCTCGCCATAATGCATAGGGATGAGACACCCAAAAAGAACACTTGCTATATATACATCTCTGCCATCATTGTGCGTTGGACAGGACATCCTGCCAATAGATATGGACATCAGAGATCCACAACGTTGTACTCTTACAATAAAGCATCAAATATTTTATAAATGTTATATGAACATTAGCACAATTCATGTGGGTTTGTTTCCTGACATCCTGTGTGTATTTACATGTGTATTTAGGCGGAAATCAAATGATAATGACTACATGTCTACATAAAGCAAATATTATGACTTTTATGCAGTGACTATGAGTTACATCAAATTTAGTTAAAAGATTACTCCTGCAAACGATAACTCATAGTGTCATCCACTTTTTCTTAAAATATAAATCTATGTGAGAACCCTTAATGAATATTTTAGACAAGTAAGAACCCTTAAGGACTCACAAAATGTATCTTATTTTTCTCAATAAGTCTTATTTTTTGTGGCAAATCCAACCTAAGATCCAGCTTCATTCGGTTCTATCCAATACCTAATGGATGGATCAAATTTTCAAATTTCCATTGTTCCCGATTACGTCCAACAATATAAATTATAAAATGATATATGAAAATAATTCTCCTTTATATGTTTATTTTATACCATAAATCATAAATATTCTTTATTATATAATTTAGGAGTCCTGCTTGCTTAAAACAGAAGAAGTGGTTTTCCTTATATATAAAAAATATAAAAAAATTAAAAAAAGGAAATCTATCATGAAAAGAATAGATAGAAAACCTCTAATAATGAATTAGATTATATTTATGTAATTTCATATACAGGCATTCAAAAGATCCTACAACACACCTTTTGTTTATATGTCAAAAATCTATTTCTTCAACTACATAAGTGATTTAGAACTATAAGAAGAACTTAACTGTGGAGAATATTTTCAAAATAGAATTAAACTATCGGACACAAATAAATATTTTTTCTTATGTCCGAACTAATATCAATGATGGTTTTATTGATTAAGCAGATGGCATACACTATAAGTAACTACAATATCTTGAATTTAAGATATGTATAATACAAAGATAGTGACACAATAAATACATAGGAGACAAAAAAGAACTTTATTTAGGTTTTACATCAGTAACGTTTTTACTGATTAGATAGAAAACAAATATATGGCAAAAATTATGGGAGCAGAAATATTCTCTCCTTAATGAAGATAAGCAATTGCAGTGGTTTGTTTCTCTCACTTAAGAAGTATATAATGTAAAGATGCAGTATAATAAATACACAGATGTAAAGATTATTTTATTCAAAATATATATATATTTCAATATTCATCTCTTCATTTCTTCTTTTTAGCTTATGAGTTATGGACTGTGATACATTTCGAGAAAGGACACCATGTGGAGAGCACCTGTAAAAAGAAAACTCTCGATGATGTCATTTGGATGCACCCGGAAATACTGACTGGCGAATACACGGCAAACTGTACAGACGCTTGGAGGAAAACCATAAAAAATAAGCCATGCACAGTTTGATATATTGATCTACCTTTTGGCATTATTTATATTGAGACACTATCTATGCACTATTCAAAAATGATTTTATGCATAACTAAAGACATGTGGATTAATTGTTACTTATTGTATAGTGAGTGCAGTCAGGCAATTTTATAGATACAGGTTACGGGTTGAGCAGCGGGCCCCCAGAACCTTCACCCTATATAGTATATATCACTTAAATACAGCAGTAGCAGCACATATTAGCAGGGGGTAAGTGGAGGATCCCCATTCTGCAGCATTTAACAGAATAGGGACTGACCCCTACTCCAAATACATTAAAGTTAAAGAAAAATAAACTATTAATATTTAATTAAATCTCTGCTGATTTATTGTATAGATGTGTTAATTAATATCGAGCTTGTGCTGGAATTTTTTTCTGCTTTAAAATCTATGTGAGATGTGCTCACAGATCATATGTAGTTATGAACATGTATGTTGTTGGTGTGCACTGTATATGGTTCACTTACAGTATCAGGTTCCACTGCTTGGTGATCAACATTCAACCCAAAAATAAAAAAACACAAATATAACTAAAGAAATGGCGCCAGAAGTCCAATCTTTTTCCTCTCTATGATGCAGGTGCCCTGTTCCAGATGGGCAACTGTCATGGCTGCTTTGGGGAGATGGAGGCATTGTTGCTACAGGGTCAGTTCTTAGTTGTGGGACACCAGGAACCGGCAACCCGTGGGTTGCATAGGCAAGGATTAGGGGACATATTGATGGCATCAATATCAGCCAATTGTTGTGCCATGGGTCTGTAATTGGCATACTGTAAGTTGCCATCTTGCTGATATATCCATTGCTTGGCATTCATGTTATGTGAAAACATGGAGTTGTTTCCTTGTGCAGGCATGGTCCGTTTTTTACGACATCACACATGTTTGCGTGCTTTTCAGGGCTTTGATAGTCATTGACTAATCATGTGATATTAATATTGTGGCTGAGACAGAGCCCTTACAGTGTGATGTAGGCCATATCAGTGAGTAGGAATGTATGTTTTGTGAGCATGATTGCTGTTGGTGTTGTATGATTGGAGGTGTTCACTTTGCAGGGTCTCAGGTTAGTCTGTGTCCAGTAAGCCAGTTATTCCGGCCACGGTGGCTGATGACATTTTGCTTCTATAGAGTTTCTCACAGGTATTGTATTCCATGACAACTGAAGGACAACCACCTGTGGCTCTTGCACTGGCAGTTTCCTCAGTCATTTTTCTCTTGACTGTGGCCTAGTAGTCATCATAATAGCGCGTCACTCTATTCATTTCCTTACACCCCACAAGTGAACTCCCACAGTGCTGACCTCAGCTGCCACCTCTCTTCACATCCTTGCCCTCTTGCCCGCTCTGACCTCTCTGTCTCCATGGAGGATATGCAACTCCTCATGGTATTACTTGGGGGCAGTGTCTTTCTTGTCAGTCTTGTAACCCCTAGCTATTTCTGGAGACTCATTTTTCAGCTCAATATCAGTCTTGACCAGAAATGAAAAAGAGAGGTCTACCCTGTAGAATGTAAAAAAAAACATGCCATGGTTGTATGAGTTTCCTATGTAAGGATCATACAAATTCATCAAAGATAAATATGATTTTATAACTTGAGGCAGTTGTGAAGGTTATTACTAAAGCCACTAACCAAAAAGACACCTTGGCTATCAAGACAATCCAAGAAGAGATCTTACTTCTCTTGTTATTCAGCAAAATATTATATGTCATACAATATCTCAAAGGTGGCCCTTCAGATATTGATGATGATGATCATAGTTTTGCCACAAACTTGAGATACATCTGGTTCAGGCTTTCAGAAAGGTTTAATCATCAAGAAATCATGACTTTCAATGCTATATACAAATCTGAAGAGACAGGTATCTACTTTCCCTTTGATTTACAAAAAAAAAATGTGTTTCTCTCTGAATTGATCAGAATCAAGAAAAGGATTCCTACCCAAGAAGTATCTCAAAACTCTACTGCAAAGCATGGGTCAACATGAAAATCAACCTCCCTTTGAACACTAGTTGGACATGGACAGAAGGATGAACATCAACATAAGGGTCTTTATAGAACGTTCATTGCAAATTGGAACAAGCTAGCTGTTGACTTTGCCAACAAGGCAGCGGCTACATGGTTGCTAGCCAAATATGTTTTTAATTAAAAAGAGGATGTGTGTGTGTTTATCAAAAAAGTGGTCCTGCACTGGCAACTTAGAACCACTCAAATCACCTTGAAAATGAGGTCCTAGGCCTGGGACTTATAAGTTTAGAAGGAAACAAATGTACAAATAGTGCTGTACCTGCTAGACAAAGCATTCAATGACTGGTGCAATACGTTAAGTGTCGAACAAGAAGCACGAGTATAAATTTATATAAAAACGAACATAAAGTCAGTCTATGTGATATTACTGCAAAATTGATTAAACAGACCTAGAAAATGTGAAATATAATTTTCTAAAAGCATTGTATCTCAGCATTGTGTAGGCATTAAAACAAATCAGGATAATGTTTCGAAACTTACATTTATGTTTTATGTTTAATGGGCAGAAAAAGCACTTCTAAAAATAATAAATCCAGCTAATCTAACTCACATTATTTTCCATGTCTCCATATAACTTTTATCTATAAATGTCATTCTCTTCTAGATGTGTACAATAGAAAATGCATTTATACTGTATCTGTGATAGTAGTGTGCTCTCTGCTGGACAATCTACTAAGTGACACAATCTATTCTATAGCTTTATATGCAGTTGAAGACCACTACAAAATTAAAATATATATATACTGAACAAACTGGGTCTGCCAAACAGCATAATCTAGCAGGGGAAAGTTCATAAAAGCTGCATTTTGGTCCATGGATGCATCTATGATACTTTGGTGAAGGGTTTGTATATTACACTGTGAAAGCCTGCCTCTATGCATGTGTGGGCAAAGGGGTAGGTGTCAAATTCTAAAAATAAATCATAATTTAATCATAACCATCATTTATTTCAGGATATAAAAAAAAATCTTTAACCCTTCTACCTCATCCTTCTCGCCAGTGCACAAGCCAAGTACAGATAAACACCTACATACATGTAAATACACATACAATAATATGACATAAACACAGAGTGCACAAATACTTACTCACATATAAATGCATATAAATATGCTTTTACAAAAGCTAAATGCACATACAAGTCCATGTACAGCCATATACATTTGCTTTTAATTAAACGTTTGAAGCCACAACAGGGGTGCAAATATTTCTAGAGCTGAACTAGTAGCGTCTAAAGATAATCCTAAACTTTTTTTGACAAATTATATCATAACTTTTCCAACTCCTTTGACTGTGTGGATCAAGTTCTTAAAGAGATCGCGGTAGCAGACCATCTCATGTGCCTCCCGAGGACTGAGAAGTCACAGTCAAACTTAACATGGAACAACTAAATGGTTCAAGATCAAGAAAGTAGTGCGATAAGGTTGTATATTATCACCTTATTTATTCAACTTATATTGGAATAGATTATGAGTAAGGCTGGGCTGGACTAATCCAAAAGCGGAATTGATATTGCTGGGAGAATATCAGCAAGATATGTGTATGATACTACTCTGATGGCTGAAAATGACGAGGACCTAAAGGACCTATTGATGAGGGTGAAAGAAGAGAGTGCCACACTGGCCGGCTGCTCAATGTTAAAAAGACAAAGATCATGGCAAACAGATGGGGAAGAAGTGTAGGCAGTGACAGATTTTATTTTCCTGACTGCAGACATTCAATTAAAATCTGTTTGCTTCTGGGGAGGAGGGCTATGGCAAGTCTGGACAAGCTACTGAAATGTAAAGATATTACTCTATTAAGAACTATGTTATTCCCAATAGTAACATACACATGTGAGAGCTGGACCATAAAGAAGACTGAGCCACAAAGAATTTACGTCTTTGAATTGTGGTGCTGGAGAAAACTGCTTAGAGTCTGCAAGAAGATCCCATCAATCAATACTTTAGGGAATTAAGATAAACTGCTCACTGGAAGGTTGGATCATGAGACTAAAGGTCAAATATTTATGCCATATCATGAGAAGACTGAGGAGATAGATGAGGTCATTGAAATAATGAACATATGCTTGAGGAATCTCAGAGGGGAAGTGATTGACAGATGTGTCTGGCATGGTGTGATCCATAGGGTCACTGAAAGTCAGACACCAATGAACCACTGGTAAACAACATTGAAATGATATAGCATAGGAGAAAATTACAAATATTTAATAGAGAAACTTAGGGCCTCATGCAAATGTGATTTGGCCATTTGAATAGGGCTCTATATAAGCACAGAGCATATTTCTTTAGTTTGTGAAGACCTTGCTTTTGGATAGAGGTTCACTAACTAAATACTTCTGTAAACAAACAGGCTATGTGCTTATATAGAGCCCTATTCAATTGGCCAAATACATTTGAATGAGGACCTTAGTATCGTTTTGACAACTAAATGGTCAACATCTATATAAGATGTAACAATAAACATATATAAAAGGATATATAGTTATGGAATTTAATGCAATGTAGGAGTGCAGAGAGTCACTTTTCAGTGTATTACATTTCTGAGCCTAACCAGCATTTGTTCAGACATACTCTACGTATATTGCATATAAAACATATAAAAAAAAAAAAAAAAAGCTTGAGGATATCCTAATCCTCTATTGAAGAGAGCATAGAAGAGAGCTGTGGAATCTAACAGACAGGACCTCTTATATGCAAGAAAGGAAGTCCAGGAGGACGAACAGATAAGATGCATAATGTCATTTGGTAAAGATTGGAAAGAAATTAAAGAGGTGCTAGATAAGCATTAGCATATACTAAAACTAGACTCCATACTATATGCAAGCCTACCAGAAAAAGCTTTCATCACATATCGTAAGAACAAAAGTATCAAGGATGAATTAGTGAAGAGCTTTTTCAAATCATCCAATCGAGTGGAAACATCGTGGTTGTCATCCACAAAAGGCTTATATAAATGTGGAAAATGCAAGGCGTGCAAGTTCATTCATCCCAGTAAATAATTTATAGATCCAAATACCAACATCAAATATCCAATTAAGAATTTTAATAATTGCAGCTCCACACGTGTTATTTATATAACAACATGCCCTTGTCCTAAACTAAATATAGGCAAAACCACACGACAATTAAGGAGACGTATTTTGGAGCATACCTATACAGTTACGAAATAAATGGGCATTTCAGTGTCTCAACATATTAAGCAATTTCATAGTAATAGACCTGAAGTGATGAAGTTTTCAGTAATGGACCAGATCTCACCGAGACCAAGAGGAGGAGACCTTGATAAAGCTCTTTTGAAGTTAGAAAGTAATGGATCTTCTCACTTAACACACATAGTCCTCATGGTCTCAATGAGGGCTTTTCATATTCTGTCTTTTTATAATAATCAACAATAGAAAGGTCTTCTATTTATACATTATACCAGGTAATTTCACAATAAATTGAGAGGAGTAGCCTACAACACTATATATTAATATATTTAAAGACATATTGTTTTTCAATGTATTTCACTTATCTATTATCACATATAAGTGTTCATTTTTTAATTTTATTTGATATAGAACAGCACATATTTTAGAGATTAATTTAAACACACATACATAAATATTTTATGAATAGTTTTATTCCATACACATTTTAGATATATTAGTTTAGAGAGTAATTGAATATAAATATTTATTTCTATTTTTATAAATAGATTCTTTTTTATTGTCATACACTAAATTTATCACAGTTTATAACACAAACTTCTAATTTGGTATAATACTGTATATCAATAGGTATCAAATTGAGAGATATAGTAAAATAGAGTTAAGAATCCATCTTTATAATCATCCAAACCATTATTTTTGTTAGTTATTCATTATGTGCAAGATTCTAAGGTCAACAATTATCAATTATAAACATAAAAGTAAGAACTTTCACATATATACATTCAAATTATAGTTGGATTCACAAAATAAGTATATTAATGTAATAATTATCCGTATTGACAGGCAAAAATATTGTTAAGGTAGTCATGCAGGTAGCCCATTTGTCAGTGTTATTGTGAAGTTATTGCAGGGAGAGTTTAATGGAGTTGATTGGCAAATCACGTATGGTTGGCGAAATAAAAATGGAGTAAAGCGTGGTGACGTGTTTACGTTGATCACGTCACCACGTAGTAACGTAACTACGTAGTAGCGTTCAATAAGCGTAAATGAATGGGAGAAGGGCTTTAAAAGCCCTAGTTAGACTTATATTCAGTAGCCCATGAGTAAGCCCTAAGAAGGGCGAAACGGGCCTTGGGGGCTATCTCTACAAAAGCGCAAGTACTCTGGTTATTCCTTTTTTTTCATTGGGGGAGTATTATTATATAATACAATTAAAGGTGGCATATCTTTCTACTACTTGAAATTGCAAGTCTGCATTAATGACACACAGTAGTTTGTGACAGTAGGGAGTTCAGTATTTAGATACTCCTTTACAAGCCATAGTAGATACTCCCCAAATAAATATACATAAACTAAATATTTTTATAACCATAAGAGTGCCAAGTATGCGCTTTTTTTCATGTTGTTTTTAACTTTTTTTTAGCTATCAATAACATTTTAGATCTTCCCAAGGATTAGCAAAGTAATTTGCCATATGAGGGAAGATATTATGAGATACCAATATGATATATTATATGTTATCAGCTCCTAAAGAGTAATTATTAGTCATCACCTATCCATATAGCTATTCATATAGCTATTCATTGTTCCCCTTTTTTTGCAACTATAATAATAATACAATAATTAGGTGTTAGGCACCAGGGAACTGTCAAAAATGACTCTTTCTATAACATAGCACTGGAATGAACTTTAAATAGTACGTTAGAAAAGCCACCACAGGTGCAGTAACGCTCAAATTTTATTCAGCAAAAACTTTCTTCCTCATCATAATATTTTTTACAGATAAAATTAGTAGATTTTGGAACTTTCAGGATCTGAAGGTAAGCGATATGGTTTCAGCTACACTCAGGCCCCTGAGCAATTGTTAGTTACTGGAGTCCATAATGGAGCCTGTAAATTATTTTTCTATTTATTTAGCGTTTTTTAGCTACCCGCAACTATTTGCGGGTTACAGGCTGAAAATCCCTGCGGTTGTAAAAATCCAACTCCATTCCATCGAAGCCTTTGATCTATCAAGCCTGTAAATCACTATTCAATTGCTATAATTCCTCAAGCCCGTAAATGTTTTCACACCCCTAAATGGCAAATGTAAAAGAAAATCCTACGAGTACCAGATAGGACTTTTTAAGGGGGTTAAGCACCTGATCATAGCTCTGTAAATGCAAATAAAAAATCAATACTTCACTTTAAAAGTGTATTCATCTATTGCACAGTAACTAGGGCTCATTAGTTTACAGATATAGGAATGGTACACAAATGTGATGTATGTGGATGTCCAAAAACCCCAACCATTGAAAACACAAGGTATAACAAAGCTTTAGAACAGTATAGCAAAGCTTTATTTCATACAGAGAGCACAATCAGAAATGTTCAAGACAGTGCATTAATATCATGGGTGTGGTGTAGTGTGCGCAGATTCCGGAAGGTCAAGAGGCTTGTTTTTGGCAAAATGGGGACACCCAAAGGGGGTAATGTCATAGTCTAGAATAAGCATGATGCATAACACCTACCATGGTCACGTGTGGTCACTACACAACTGCAACAGGAATCTGATGAAAAAAAGATCATCAGAAACCATTCCATTTAATTGAAGAAACCATTAATGTGCATAGCATTTACAACTTGTCTATATCTGCTCAATGAAAAGGATGATTAAACCTCTGGACAGTGTAATGCAATCTTCTTTCACACACACAGTGTGTTCCCGAAACCAAAATCTGGAAAAAAAGTGGAAAAAAAACGAAAGGCGGATGAGGGTAAAAGAATACAAAAACATACATGTACAGTACAGTGTTAAATACTGTAACTGTAACAATATACCAACTCAACTGATTCCCATCTGCAAGCATTACTAACCATTCGCTAGTTCTCAGGATAGCTCACTGGCCATGACCATTAATAATGATGTGTCATCTCACAATACATGCTTAGCTGTGACTGGCACAATTCAGGTGTCAAGGTGTACTATCACCTTCTCCATGTGATATTGTTTATCAACATTGATATCACATCTATCAGCTATACAGGTGTTAGCACATGTTAAAGGATACTCGTGATATCAGCAATAGAGAAAATACCCATTAATAAGGACACAAAGATCAGCAGCTAGATTCAATGTTACTTACATCAGACCCAAGGATCTGTTCTCGATATTGAGATCGGGATCACATGCTGTCATTGAAGGCCCTGTTAAAATCTTACACTTATTACATTTCCTACACAATGCTTGCAGATGCAGAAGATGCCTTCATGGAACTGAATTGTACCTAAAACAAAACAAAAATAACACCTGCAAAATAAGGCCTTAAAAATATAGGGACTGCAACATCTCTTCCTCAGCATTCCTCAGTGACCATCACCTGGTGAAATGTTACACAGAACTCTACGTGTCCACAGAGAAGAGGATCATGGACCATGTGATGGGAGGTAGCCATCTGCATACAAAATATCACCATCACATAGGCCAAGATCCCAGACTCTGTAGCCAGGCTAGATTAAGTTAACATTTGGACCAATAGATTGTCACATGTGCAGCCCCTACATCCTCCTCCGCCTAGCATCAGGGCCCCAATCCCCTGTGGGCGGCCGCCATCTCCTTGGTGGGGGTGGTAGGGCAGGAGGCAGCAGCAAGAGCAGTGGTGTTGCTGGTGGCAGTGGCCTTGGTGGAGGCATGAGTGGAGTAGAGGGGGGGGGCCTCCTGGGTGGAGGAGGCAGGGCTGGGAACCAGAGTGCTGCCCAAGGCGTCTGTAGTTGGGTGTTGGAAAGCGCTCTGGTCCGCCCACATCTTGAGCAGCCCGTCAAGGTAAGATTCTGTCATAAGATGGTGCCTCCTCTCCTCCCTATTGCACCTGCCCAGACTGCTCATGACCTATGCATGATTGGCGGAGATGCTGGCCTGGATCCCTCGAAGACACTCCATCTATTGCTGCATAATGGCCAGCATCTCCGCCTGCACAGCCTGGCTTGGTGGTGGGGATGGAGGTCTGTGGGCTGTTGCTGGGTGAGGAGGTGACGTTGGTGGCCCATTGGGGAGGGTCTGGAGCCTTGCTCCATGCGGGTGGTGGTGTTGCTGCTGGGCCTGGTGGTGGCCAGTCTGCTGCACTGGTTAGGGGGGGAGGAGATAGGGTCAAGCCCTCCTTTCCCTCCAGTAGGAGGGCCCTGGGGAGATGCTCAGTCTCTGGAGGAGGGGGACAGCAGGGTCAAATGCTGCTGGTGCAGCAGATGGTCCTGCTGGTGACCCCACTGCCCAGATGACATCCTCCTCCTCTGAACGAGGGCCATCAGCTCCACTTCTTTCCTCCTTCCCCTGTGTCAGTTCCTGTTGGGCGGGGGCTCGCTCACCTGCTCCAATTGAGCTGAGCCCCAGCCTCTGGATGACCACTGGACCTAGACCTCCTTGATGCTGAATGAGAGAAAAGAAAGGTATATGTCATTAGTATGATGAATAATACATTATTTTGTGTTCATTCCTAACTATCTGACATCTGGGCATGAACCTGGATGATTCACTTAATTGTAGCATGTATCATTTGCTAGATGTGATCTATTCTTTGGTTCTTGGTCTTGATTTCGGTTGCGGTCTTTAACTGCATAGGCTGCAGTGGGCACACCAATACATGGACTCTCTATCGGTTGATTACTGTTGTTGTGCCCACAAATAACTTCCCTCCCCCTGCAAGGATAACGAGGTGTCTACGGATGGCACCAAGGATGAACACATTCTCTTGGTACGTGTAGTTCAGGACCCTGTGCTTGCCTTTAGCCTCTTGCCCTCCCTGAACTGTCACTGAGGGCTGTCCTCCCCCGAACTACCATCCCCCTGGGATCAGCCCCTCTGTCCCTGCACTGTATGTGCCTATTTCTCAGGGTACCCTGCCACTCTCCTACTCATCCTCCTCCCCCACCTCCTCCTCCAACTCCTCCTCCACCTCTCCACCACCACCCATTTTTATTATTATTATTAACTTTTATTTGTAACGCGCCAACATATTCCGTAGCGCTATACAGGGTATGAAAACAAGAAAAAGTACAATGTTAACAAACTGCATTAAATGGAGGGCCCTGTTTTAAGCTTAAAATCTTTGTAGAAAGTGCTTTTTTCCAAAGCACCCTACAAGATTGGAAACTCACTACTTACAATCTAAAGAGAATGTAATAGGCAGATGCCTGGGCAAGCACTCTTCACCTCCTCCTCCTCTCCTCCACCACTCCCCAGGGCCACCTCTCTCAGCTCTTACTCCTCCTCCCCAATCCTCTTCTCCTTCCCGCCTCTCCACTTCTCTCCCCTCCTCTCTCCTCCCTCCAATACAATCCAAAAATAATATAACGATAAATAAAGATCAGTGTTACTGTATATATATGATGAAAAAAAATTATGTGGGGAATGGGGTGTGGGGTATGGGATGGATGTGTGTGTATGGAGTGACCTAGCTCTATTTGTATCTATGTGTGTAATTTAATCTATGTGTATTGTTATGATGTGTAATCTGTAAATATGTGTGATCAAAGATTAAGTGTAAAATCCTAAATAGATGAATATTAAAGAACAATGCCGCAATATACTGCTCTGAAAACTCTCCTACTTTCACTCGCTCAAACCACCAACTCCAGGACCTGCGTGATGCTTCATCAGAATCTACAACACAGTCAACGCATGGGCGGGTGGAACGCAACTTTATAATCTCTCTCGAACAATCATCTTCGGCTAGACCGCTTTCTATTGGCTGAGAGACCTGCGTTGCACTCCGTTATACCGTGATTGTATTGTAACTGTGGACCAGCCCATGAACAGTTTGCGGCTGCGGGAGGGGTTTACAGGTTTACGGGCCTCGGCCCGTAACTTGCGCCCTTGTTCAATTGAATATCTCCACATTTGTTCAGACCGCGAGCCCGCAGCACGCCCGCAGACATACGGCCTATATACCGCGAGATGAGGTTTTCAAATTGAATGTAATACATCATTTTGATTGTAATACATTGTAATAATATGTTTTTTCCACTGAACTTTTAATTTCAGAGTTTTAGTGGTCTTAAATGCAGTTGCATCTTATATGCAGATAAAATTATTATTGTACTGAAAATCATAAACGGGTATTATACTTAAAACTGAATTTTTTAATGTGATGCTACACTTTATGATAAATGCAAGAACCATAAATATGATAATTAGATCAAAAATGTATAGAGGGATTGATAGATTAGATTCTTTGTATTAACACTAAGTAATACTCAAAAATTTAGTCTTGAACGGGCACAGTGTCAGAGCCAATTACTTACAACCTTGCCATTTAATCACCAAGACAAAGGCATGGCTGTCTCTTCCCTGTGAAGGGCGTCTTATTTCACACTTCCAAATTCCTTAGCGTAAAAAAAATAAAATAATGAAATACTGCAGTTCACAAACTCGCCGCTAGATGAAAAACTCCTGGAACTAGAGAGTTATAAGAGGCAGGAAACTGCAATGACACTCAAATTGTCACTTCATGCAGAGAAATGAGTGCTAGAGATATATATATATCAAAGAGGTTTATGTGACTCACAGACTCTGCCTGTCCAGTTGATTGGAAGAACCTGGACAGCCCCGATATAAGACTGCTCCTGGAGTATGGCGGGCCTGTTTATGTACTGATTGTTTGCAGTTGGTCTGCCTTAGAGAAAGACACGACAGTGACGACCAGAAACAGAGTGCAGGCCTGGAAATCTGGAGACATTACCGGCCAGTGCTTTTTAACAAACTATTGACCTGTTTGATTTGCCCCACCACATGATTTCTTGTTAGTGAGAAAGCTATATTAGTTAAAGTAGGGATTCAATAGAACTAGGCTGAATCACTACCCCATCTTATATTGTGTTTCTCCATCAAAGTGCCCGAAACACAAGCACAGGATACTGGTAACTTGCACTTTCTTCTAGACCCACCTGTACCTTCGCCGTTTTATAAGCCTACCTGGTCTTTCCCCAACTTGCACAGCTTGTAACATGTCTGCTTGCTTTGTTGTGTTTGACTGTGTCTTGCTGCACTCTCTACTGTGCTCTTCCCTCTTCTGCCCTTTCTCCCCCCCCCCCTCGAGTCGCTCTGGTTGCCTCCCCTTGTGGTCTCCTTTCATTCCCTCCTTCCGTCTATCACTTCCCCGGCTTCCTAGCTCCTAACCCATGCCAGTCCCCCCATCCACTTGACATCTTTACCTGAGTCATGTATCCAAATGAGGAAATTGGGTCCACGCAGCTGGCTCTCTAAGTCTGATATCAAAGATGCCTTCAAACCCATTATCCATAATCTTTGGCATCCAAATAACATTAAGTGAATACTATTTCTCTACACGGTTAACATTGGTATTGAAAAGTAGACTCCAACATTCCAACACTTTTGCTAGATTCTTCTGAACATCAAAAAATGTCTGATCATTATCCATTATCTTGGCAATTATTTTATTCATTGAATTCCATCAGGCTACGCTACAGAGTCTTCAGACATCTACTGATTTGTTCGTTATTTAACCCGTATACTACCTATAGATAGCAACATCTTTAAACAAATAGTTACTTTCCTCACTAGAAACCCCTTTGGGTCCAGTACCTCTTTGTCCATATTTGCTGTTGTTGCTGTTGTTTAGTTGTCCAGTTCATGTCCAACTTTCTGTGACCCTATGTATTACAGCATGCCAGATATATTTCTCAGTTACTGCCCCTCTGAGCTCAATCAAGCTCATGTTCATTGCTTCAGTGACTTCATCTATCCATCTCCGCCTCTGTCGTCTCTGTCGCCAGCTTTTGCACTCTCTACTTTTGCCCTCATTAATAAGTCTTTTAGTTCCTCCTCACTTTCAGACACCAAAATAGTATCATCGGCTTATCTGAGGTTGTTGATATTTCTTCCAGCAATTTTGATTCAAGCTTTCGATTCATCCATCCTGGCCTTACCCATGATGTACTCTGAGTATAAGTTGAATAAATAAGGTGATAATATACAACCTTGTTGCAAACCTTTTCTGATCTTGAATCATTCTTTTGTCTTATGTATGGTTCTGACCATGGCTTCTTGGTCCATATACAGATTTTTCAGTGGGGGATGAGATGATCTGGGATTTAGACTGATCTTTTCCAGTCTATTGGCCATTTTTGAGTTTTCCAAATATGTTGGCATAAGGCAAGCAACACTTACACAGCATCATCTTGTAGAATTTTGAATAGTTCCAATAGGATTCCATCAACTCCTGCAGCCTTATTATCAGCAAGACATCCTAGGGTGCATCTCACTTCGCTCTCCAAGACGTCTGGCACCAGATCATTGGACAAACTATTGAGGTCATTACTGCTGTTATGATCCTACCTGTATATAATTTCAGTGTATTCCTCCCACCTCTTTTTTTTCTTGAAGAGATCTCTTGACTTCACGGTCTCTACATCACTCATTGTATAATGTCTCCTTGTCTCTACTTGCTTTCCTCAGAATTCTGCATTCATTTGGACAAATCTTTTCCTGTCTCCACTGCCTTTCGCTTTCCTTCTTTCCTGGACTACTTTCAAAGCCTCATCAGACAGTCAATTTGCCTTCTTACTTTTCTTTCTTTTAGGGATATTCTTTATTGCTGTTTCCTGGATAATGTTACTTCAGTCCAAAGTTGTTCAGGCATTTTATCTTCCATGTCTAGTTCCTTAAATCAATTATTTACCTCCACTGCATATTCACAAGGGATATTATTTATTTTGTATCTACTTGGTCTGATGATTTTCCCTCCTTTCTTCAGTTTAATTCCGAACTTTGCAATAAGATGCTCATAGTGTGAAACACAGTCTGCTCCATGTCTTGTTTTTAATGATTGTATAGAGCTCCTCCATCTTTGGCTGCAAAGGATATAGTCAATCTGATTTCTATATTGTCCATCTGGTAATGTCCATGTGTAGAGTCGTCTCGGAAGCTGTTGGAAGAGGGTGTTTGCTTGACAGAATTCTACTGATCTCTGACCTGCTTCATTTTGTACTCCAAGGCCAAATTTGCCAGTTATTCCAGGTGTCTTTTGGTTCCCTGCTTTAGCCTTCCAATCTCCTATGATGATAGTAACATATTTTCTTGGTGTTATATCTATAATGTAGAACTGGACAACTTCAGCTTCTTCAGCATCCATGGTTGGAGCATAGACTTGGATCACTGTGATATAAAATGGCTTGCCTTGAATTTGAATTGAAATCATCCTGTCATTTATTGAATTGTAACCGAGCACGGCTTTGGCAACCTGATTGACTATGAGGGTTACTCCATTTCTTCTGAGAGATTCTTGACCACAGTAGAAGATATGGTGGTTGTCTTATGTGAAATGTCTAGTCCATTTAGTTTCACTAATTCCCAGGATATCAATGTTTAACCTTGTTGTCTCACCACATCTCTCGACCACATCTAGTTTGCCTTGGCTCATAGTTCTAACATTCCAGGTTCCTATTCTGAATTTTTCTTTGCAGCAGCAGACTTTCCTTTCCCATCCAGACACATCCGCAGCTTGGTGTCTTTTCGACTTTCGACCCAGGCCAGCCTCACCAAGCGAGGTGAAGCAGCCGCACAGCACCTAGACTGCAATGAGCGCAGAAGATGCTCATTGCAGCCAGCGGCGCCGTCACACATGTGAGCCTCGCAAAACGAGGTGAAGCAGTCGCGCAGCACTTAGGCTGCATTGTGCGGGTCGCAACTGCCAAGCGCGTAACTCTAAAAACCCTAAAAACTAAAATGTAACAAATATAATAACACACTCACATACAGCACAATGCAAGCGATTTTGAGCCATGTTTGGGGGGTTTCGTCAATCCAAAATCAGCTAAGCGAGGAAAAAAATGTCTGACGAAAAACGTAAAAAAATTCTGAAACAGGATGAGAACGTGGCTGAGGAAAGCCAGGCACACAGGACTTAGAAAATACAAAAAGGCAAACAACGCCAGGCACGTAGGACTTTGAAAATAAAACAAATGGCCTTCAGTGCGTAACACGCAAACATTCAGCAGACACACAGAGGAGAAACACACAGGGAAGGGACAGGAGGGAGATGCTGGAAAACTTGCAGGTTAACGAAAGCTGCAATGAGAGGCCTGTACAGTAGGCGGGAGGAAAGGCTCGCTATGACCACCAAAGGCACTCATTGTGAGCCACGAGATGAGCACCAAAGGCTCACGATGAGCACCCCGAGCGGTAGAGGCTTGCAATGAGTGCCAAAGTATCGAGAGCTTAGTGTGTGTGGAGGATCCTCCTCAATAAGCACATATGCTCCGGCGATGAAAATTGTGGCTAGGGGCGATGGAGATGTAAATACTACCCTACTTGTCTTACATTCTATGGGTTGCAAACATAGCAGCAAGGAGCTAATCAGAGGCTGCACCTTCTTATTATGAATAACTAGCGACTTGCCCGTCGAAAAATGACAGCAATAAGATTGTAAGGCAGGTAATGTTGTTTGCGTGCAAAATTAATTTTGTTGGTGTTTTAAGATCCTTCGGCTCATTGCGAGCCTCGCGCTAAGCGCCTTTGGAGCTTATTGCGAGGCTCTTGGTTGTTTGTGTGCTATGAGCAGCGTTGGTGTTTTTTTTGGTATGGCAATGAATAATTGAAAAAATAAGAAATGAATATACTTTACCTATTGTGAAGTAATATATGCAGGAAGCATTGTGTTGAAGAGCTGTCATTCTGTTTTCATGTTGCTGCATCATCAGTGCTGTGGAGCTGCTGTGTACTTTCGGATTGTATAAGTTATTGTTCTAAAATCGTGCCTAATGTGTGGTATGCCTCTGTGACTGATTTAGCGTCCTTGTTTTCGGATGTCGTCGGACTTTTTCTGAAAATCCGTAGGTGTTTGGTAGTGTTTTGCGTGTTTAGGGTCCTTTAGCCTCGTTTTCATTTTGTTCGGCGGCCATTTTTGGCCATTTCGGTCTCTTAGGGGATTTTTGGGTGTGTAAACTCTTTTATTTGGATTTCAGACTTTTTTTGCGAGGTTAGCATCAGCCCGCATGCTCACAATTATGTATGTGATTATGTTTGTCTGTTAATATATGAGTGAGGCTCATTAGACTTACAGTACATAGGTGGCTAATGAAGCAACAAATAGAAACATTAAAAATATAAATCAGGATTAAGGGTGACATATACATTACATAACCTTTCAGCAGAAATGGTAGTAGTTAGTGATTTGTGGGATTCCAAAAAACATTAGGATAAACATAAAATTATTCTGTTTTAAGACCAGTTAAGGAATGATTTTTCATATCAAATATCAAAACAAGTTGACTCGATGAGACAAGCAGTTTTTATCTGCCATTAAATTCAATGTTTCAGATCCAAGTGGCAGTAAAGCCAACAGATGATCATCCCAGAGGCAGACAAGCACAGATCTGACCTCTTGCTATGTAACACATGGCTATGCAAGTCTGCTGATTAAATTCTCATATCTGATATCAAGAAATTGTGTCCCCTCCGGTATAAACATAGATGAGTTTGGAAGAGATTTACTTATGAGTACCAGTCATAGCTGAGTTCCTTCATAAACCCCGGAAACATATTTAAATTGGTTAAATAAGATGTCTAACATAGCAATAGCATTACATATATTTTTCTGAATTACTTTATTAAGAACTCTTACTGGTATACAGAATAAAGAATATATATGAAATTTATGGAATGTAGATTGGATCTAGATAAAAACCAATACATCATTTGAGTATGTCTATTCTTTCTACCTAAATAGCTCTCACTTAATACATTCTGAGGAAGTCTTATGTACATCCCAGGCTCAGTCTCAGGCAAGACATAAGAACTGGATACTAACATAAATACATCTAGTTTCAGAAGATGGGAGAAGTTAACAGCCATGTATACAGTTACATTCAGAGGTGACCATAATAATCATAACTTAATCACTCTGTTTTTGTTTTTCTTATAATTGTAACTCTGATAGTTGATTGACAGGACATGGACCCACTAGTCAGAGGTAGAGATAGCAGGCTCTCCAAGTCCAATTTAACACCATTAGGCTAGAGGCAGATATCAGATGTATAGTTGGCAGCAGAAAGGATGAAGGTCAAAGTAAGCATCAGTCAAAGGTATGGCTATGGTCAAAAGTCAAGAGCACACATACAGCTCAAAAGTCCGTGCTCTGGCCAGCCAGCTATAAACGAGGTGGGTATTTCTTCACAACTGACATTGCTCTGTCATCTTCTGCCACCCACTTTTGCCACCCACCTTGGGACGATACATCCACCACTCCAGTATTGATACTGTGTGGAATAACACACAGTACAAAACAAGTAAGCAGTAAATATGTGACCAGCCGGAGGATCCAAAACATGTTGCCCAGGGAGTTCATGACTAGAAGCGCATTTCTTTTCAGTAATAAAGATATTGGAATACAATACGATTTCTGCATTACATATAGAAGAAGGAAAGTGATATTTGTGAAATGGGGAAAGAAGAGCATGATAACATTGAGCCATTGCGCCATTATCAAAAGTACTTTAGCTGAAATAAGCCTCTATGAGGAAAAAGATAGGACAATGCAATACTCAACACAGAGACTTTAAGACTACATTAAGTTTCTGAAATTATATACTGCATATAGCTATTTAATCTACCTAAGAAGGCACTGAGAATCAATACAATCTCACAATCCTATGGCCAGCAGTAATAATGTTTGGAAATTCACAATCATGATTGTACTATAAAATGAGAATCTATAAGCCAATTATTTCCACCAGGACGCAAGATCAGAAGCAGACGGTATTGTAATTATGCATAGATAATTAATAAAATTCATAAGTAATAATTTATAATACCATTATTCAATATTAAAATTTTTTTCAAAGAGTCTAAAAGACTTTAACAATCACATGTGATGAGGGAGTAAGCAATAAAATATAAATGTTGTTTTATTTGGGTATTAAAATCTAAATATATAAAGGAAAATTTTGCACCAGAGTTTTAAAACCTAATATAAAGGACTGTAGTATCATATCTTTTTAAAATGACAGAATCCCATTGGTGACTTAAAATATTCTTCTTATATAGTATGTACAATCAAATGTACATATCACTTCTGATAATGAAATGCATACTTTTAATGATTTCATTTATAAGATAAGGAATGGCAAAGAGTGCTGTGTATGGGGAGATATCCACTTGAGCAAAACATGGTACTGTAATTATATTAGACTTGCCATTATATGGACTTTGCTGCCATCTAGTCAAAAAATTCTAGAATAGCAAGAACACAAGACAAGGTTACATAGAATAGAACTTTTTAAAGGACCACTCAATTCTATCATATATAATGATGTTGTTTTTAAGAACTTGAGTTGATAATGGCCAATATGTTTTAGAACGTTAACAAATACAGGTTTTCCCTATAGGAGTGGATGAGAGATGCCCTAGTCCTGTTTTCCTGCACCCAGGTGCCTTAGTATCTGGTTATATAAAATGCCAGTAAAATGTGTTATTTACATTCAGGACTAAGCTGTGTGGTTGGGTCCACTGCATAAACTATGTAAACACTATTAAACATGTCATATAAATGTATAGATAACTATTACAATATTCCCAAATGATAATTGTTCACCACAAGTTCAGTGAATGGTAAATTTGGCTTTAAAATTAATTTTATATTAGGTGTCAGCTCCTTTACGATACTGATGGAACGGTTATTCCTGAAACCACAACAACACAATCTAAGCTAAGGCGCCAAGCTCAAACTAGGGGGACAGAGAACCAAAACTCTTATATCATTCTACTACTATCAGAAGTCCACATGCATATATACACATAAAAACACATGTATATGTATAAAGAGACGGTTTCACCCACAACACTAATTGGGTTAATGTACTTCACTGGTGCAGATGGGAAATGTAAAGTGATAATATAGATTGGTAAAAAAAATATGTAGAGAACAAAACCAGAACACTGGGGAAGAAAATGAAAAGAAGAGGAATGCTGGTACTTATATAGTCCAGGTTAGGTCCACACAGTATAGTCCAGATCACTCTCCCCCACATGTCTACTGTATCAAAGACAGTCAAAAGGCAAGGGCCTCTATTTTCTTGGAAGTAGATAGGTGCAGCTCCTCATATGAACTCAGGTCACAACAGAGTTCTTGATACTATAGAACAAAAGACACAAACGGAGAAAGAGCACACATTTCTTCCTAGTGCAATTTATTCCAACAGATAACAGGTATTCATTAAATCAATAACATAGACTATCACATTTAAAAACCGGCACAGCAAAAGTATACGTGCCACAGAGGTTCTTCTCTTACACCTTCGTATACGGAGACTCCTTCAAATCCTGGTTCAAATAGGCCAGTATGAGTCCAGGATATAAATGTCCCAGAGTGAAGTGTGGAAACAACACCCTATATAGTTCCGGGGGTACAGGGGTGTCGGTGGTCTGTTCGTCTCACTATTGACTTTACCAAGCCGTAGGTCTGCCCCTAATGTACTCTCAGGGGTACAAAGCCCCAAGAAAGAAAATTAAAGAAAGAAAGAAAACAAAAAGAAACTTGCTAGTACAAAAAAAAGCACACACTTGCACAAACATATGTGTTTAAGTGGGCAAACCAATGCGTTTCGGACGTTTTGAGGCCTTTATCAATGGTAATTCACAGACCCCCCACTCAGGGGTGTATTTATATACCTATGCAATGTTCCAAAATGTGGATGCTTACCTGCCCCTCTCCATTTAGGCGCCAAACCACGCCACTTGATGAATTCAAAACCGGAGAAGGGAAGAAAAAAAAACACGAAGTGACGCTTACAAACTGGAAGTAACGCTATACACCCGATCCCATCGTTGCTAAGTAACGTGTCATCGCTGCCAGGCAACGCATTAGGCCTTATAAAACATAAGTATTGCTAGGCAATATCTTATACTAATAATCAGACTTGATAATCAGACTTGATAATTTGATCTGAGTTATCCAGCACTATAAAGGAAAGGATTATATCGATATAAGATAATAACATGATATAATAATATAATATAAGTGGGGCAAATCAAATGAAATGGAAAGAACTGGACCGGAGCAAGGAGGGGCAAGAGGGAAAACCCCCATATTTGAATCCCAGCACAGGTACCTAAATACAAAAAACAAAACAAAGACAAAAACAAAAAGAGTGTATATATATATATATATATATATATATATATATATATATATATATATACACATAAAAAAATATATACACATATATACACACACAAAATGCAAATATGGAGTCATATACCATATAACACACACACATATCACATCTATACACATGAATACATTTCTAATGAAAATAATAATTATAATAATTATAATAATAATGATGATGATTATATGGGTGCATGAAACACAAAAATCGTTCTTGGGTATGTATCGCCTAAAGTGTACCCGTATCTAACCCCAATTAGAGGATAAATCATCAAGCATGGATAAGATCTACCTTTGGGTCTGGATCTACCCATTGCCAATAAATGGAGGATAACCTACAGGGATGTCTCAAAATCACCCCACAGATGGTGACTGGATGTGTGGTATATATGGCCAATAATATACAGGTGGTCACTAATAATAGATCTGAAAAATCTAAATGAATCAATACAAATGAACAACAGACATAAAACTGATTCCAGACCATGTGGAAATCAATTAACATCTAACATGGACTTGTACATACAAAAGTACTAGGGACTTCTAAGTTTAACCCTCCAAGAAGGCTGCAAGATCTATATCACGGTTTAGACCCTCCGGGTCCAAAGTATGAAGTTTATGTATCCAGAAAGTTTCCCTACGTCTTAGGTCCAAGGTACAGTTCCTTTTTCTAAATGTTTATGGTATATAATCAATAGCTTGGATGGTAATTCCCTCCTTATTTTTGTTATGTTACTGTATAACATGAGCAGAGAAGCCATTGGTAAGAACATGTGATGACATATACTACAAAATCTGTTTTACACGTGTTTGATTTTGAAGTCGTGGCCCAGACTCTTAGATGTAATTATATTTTTCTCTTTTGGCTAATACCATGAACCTTGAGTTTACCATGAATACAGACACCAGAGCCATTCCCTTTTTAGATGTGATCCTTACAGGAGACAATGGTGGTATCTCCTCTTGCTTGTATTCAAAACCAACTGATAGTAACACGCTTTTTTTAGTACTAGCTAGTTTCTATTATCCCCTAAAGTGCTGCCAACTACTGTGATCAATGGACCCACATAGTCCCTATAACCTATGCAAGTAACCGTGAACCCTCCCATATATAATGTATATGGCCCATGACATTTAAACTGAAACCCCTGCTATGTACCCATGGTATAGTAAGCTTTCTCTATAGGGGGTCCCTATGGAACCCCATGGTATACTAATCTAACACCATAGGGATAACTATGAAACCCCATGACACCCTAACCCTGTCTTTATGGATCCCATGGACCCTATAGCCACATGGGGGTCCATATGGACCCCTATAGTCCCTAACACCAACCCCCTTAAATTACATACCCTAAACTGATTACAAAAAATATAAATAAATTACACTATAAAATAAAAATACAGAAAAGAAAAAATTATTGCAGAAAATAAATACTATTAAAATAATAAAAAATAATTACACCTAAAAATAATTTATAGAACATAAAACAATTATAAACCTGTAGGGGAAAGCATCAATTCACAATGCCCTAATCCACAGTCCTCGGGCCTGGAAAAGAGACCACGCCAATGTTGACGAGAGTCCTTTGTTGTCATCTTCTGGCCCTCCTGGTAACAGGCCTCCTCTATCATAATTGAAGACTAGGGGCCCTATGTAAATCAGGTGCTCTAAGTTTTGGGACTGGCGTAAATCGGCTGCAGGATATTTTTTCCCTAAGTTCTACACTAATTGAAATCTTTTGCTCCCTCGGATTACAGCTCTCAGTGCACAGCCGTAAATCCTTCTCTGTAGTGACAACAGATTTCTGTGCAAAGAACAGCCAAACCAAACTTTACAGATGGGAGACGGGCTCACGATCTGCTACTTTAATTGGACTTTGTAAGAACCTGTTTCAAACCTATCCAGCAGAATCGTGCAGTCCTTTAACACCTCTGATAGCAGAAGATGGACCAAACACCAGTACCACACCCAGGAACAGACCAAGATAACAGAAACCCCATATAATCCCTTAGAATTAGGATTAATATGCAGAATGACACTTACACCTTGTTTATGTAAGTCTAGACATAACTTCCATAACTTTATTGATTGTCACATTTTATACAATTTTCTGGCACACAGGCTGGCCAATCACAGTAAGACCCATCTTTAGGTACATAGAAGAATGATCAATTAACAATAGGCTGCCCTCTTGCTTACTGGGAAACCCTGTACATCTGATGAGCTCAGGTCCTTAAATTTATCCTGGTGATTATATTAACTATAACCATTTGCTGTAACTACGATCTGTTTTATCTGCCCAAGACCCCCTGCGTTTGTTTATTTAGGTGGGGCTGTGTGAGTCAATACCAGATAACCACACTGTAACATAGTCAAATACATACGGTACTATTTATATGTCATTTTAACCATAAGTTATACAAAAATACATAACTATAACAATAAACAGGTTAACTTCTTGCCAGTCCCGGCCCAGACCATAGGGTAAAACAGTCCAGTCAGGCCCTGGGCATGACAGACGGCTTTTGGAGCCAACAGGAAATGTGAACATCATATATCTTATAATGAGTGGGAAGTGCAGTAACTACTGGTCGTAACTGGCTGCTGCAAGTAAACATTAGAGATAGATAGAAAGTAATTATTTGTTAATTAATAATATATGTTACCCTAGATTTCATATAATAAAACATGTTTAATACTAATATATCCTATAAGTGGCAAATAATGTTACATTTTCATCATTTTGAAGTGCTTTTTGTGCTATTCTGTCACTTTAAATGCTTCTTGGAGATTCTGCAAGGGTTTTAAAACTACTTGCGAGTGGTGTTTGGTACCCATAAATCTTTCTTCTGATTTTTGCAGTTAATGCTGTGCCCTTATTTGCAAGTGATCAGTAAAATCTTTTTATCAGGCCAATATTCAAAGGAAAAGAGTGCCGTAAATCCCAGTTATGGCTTGCTCCTGCCACTCGCAGTTCTATGTTGCTGTTTTTCTTATAATTTTTTATTCTGTCATCTTTTGTCATGCCCAGGGCCTGACTGGACTGTTTTGGACTATGGCTTGGGCCTGGGCTGAAAATAAGTTATCCTGTTTATGGTTAAAGTTATGTATTTTGTATTGCTTATGGTTAAAATATGATTACACTGTTATACTGTATGTATCTTGGTTTATGCTCTGCATAACATTAGCTATTCTGCAGGCTATTGCATCAGCTAACACCCAAGACGGTAGTCTAATAGATAATCCTTTTACAGGGTTTCCCAGTAAGCAGGAACAGCCCATTATGTACAGTGTTGTTATTTGGTGAAGACTCCCACGGCGTCACAGGGGCCTTGAGAAGATAAGCAAATGGTCTGAATGGTTAGTACAATTGCAGTTAGTTAATATAATCACCCAGATGAGATTAAAAGATTTGATTTAATCAGAGGTACAGGGTTTTCCCAGTAAACCAAGGGCAGCCTATTATTTAGGAATGGGGCTTACTGATTGGACAGCCTGTGTGCCAGAAACTTGTATAAAATGTGCCAATTAATAAAGGTATAGAGTGATATCTGTGCTTACATAGACAAGGTTTAAGTGTCATTCTGTGCATTAATCCTAATACTAAGGGATTATATGGTGTTCCTGATATCCTGAGGCCATCTTCTGTACCAGAGGTAGCAAAAACTACATGGTCCTGCTGAGGTAGGCTTGAAATAAGTTCTTGTCAAGCCCTATTGAAGAAGCAGGTTGTGACAGCTTTATTCTGTCAACTCATCTTTTGTGTTCTTTGTAGTTGTATTGTACAGACAGTTGTGAAAGATCCTCACAAAACCAAGCTGCTAAGTTACATTGTGAGGTGCCTATTGCAGTATTACAGAAAAATTGGACGAGGAATCTTGTTCCACTATATTGAAAGTCATGCCAATGATATCAATAATATAATTAATGTGTGCTATCTGAGCTTTTAGTGATGATATCCAATCAAGAAGTCGCCATACAATAGACAACCAGCACTGTTTGAGCCTGTCTGATGATTTGACATCAGGAGGTCACCATACACTAGAAACGTAACACTTTGTGAAACAGTCCAAGTAATGTCAGCAGGTGAACCTACATTGGACATTGGACAACAATTGATGTTTGAGCCTGTTGAGATATTATGACATGAGGAGGCACTAACATTGTCTCATCTTATCGTGGTAAGTCAGTGAGTGGCAGGTAAGTCAGTGAGTGGAGGGTGACAATTTTAGCAATATGGTGTCAATGTGTAATTCTGAATCACCCTACAATAGAAAACCACTACTGCTTTAATCTGTCCTGATGAAGTTCATCAAACAGACACCTAGTACTGTCTGAGTCTATCCTGATAATATTCAGCCAAGAGGTCACACTACAGTAGACCAGAGGTTCTCAACAAATGGTCTGAGGACCAGGGCAAGAGACCTTATCTGTTGGTCTTCAGGATAATTAGGATTGATGAGAGTGTAACACTTTTAACATCATACTAGTCAGAGTTATAGATACATTAATAATAAGATTAAAATATTGACAGAGCTTTTCTTCTAGTTGGCCTCAAAGCTCTCTACAATTCTTCCCCAGATATTGGGGTTTGAGTAAACAAATAAGTGTTGAGCTTCTTTTTGAAGGTGTCCAATAATGGAGGCTTTGAAACTGTCATGGGGACATAGTTTCAAAGAATTGGATCCTCATGACTAAAAGCTCTACCACCAAATGGTGATAAGTGAACTCTTGAAAATATAGTTGCCATATGTGATATTACCCCATTGTAAATGTTCTGTGTTATCATAATGTAAATTAATATTATTATTCGTTTGCATTAATGGGAATAAAAACAAACTTTTATTATTTCTACTATGAAAGCATAAACATAGAATATTTCTAAAATACAGTATATGTTTCTTGTTTCTAAAAGAGCTTCTCAATATATTGTCTACCGGCTCTGCATGATTTTGCACAGATAAATTAGAGCACCACTGCACAATAAAAAAAGATGTTTGAAAACTTTGACCCTTTAACTTAGTTTTTAATTAGAAAATAAAGGTAATTTTAATCCCAGACTTTAGAGACATCGATGATACTTTGTTGAGATTGTGCCTGTGAAAGGGAGTTTACATTTATCAAGAGCAGAGTTTGATGCAAGCTTGCCTGCTTCTAAACTGTGCATGGGAAGGGAGGTTGGTATCAAATGCAATAAGATCTAATTATCTAACAAATACTTCTGATTTGTTTCTCTCCCCTCAACATATTGTTAAAACACACCCATCATGACCCAGCAATCAGAAAGTGATGCACCCAAAACCCCCCAGGAATGGGAGAGACTCTCCTCCATCTTCAGGGTGGAGTCCTCCTGTGAGGACAGGATGTTTGCTATGGGGACAGCTGCCACCAATCCACCCTAGCTTAGTCTCCTTGGGGAGCAGCTGCCACCAACTCCACTCAATCACTAGCAAGACCCCTCTTTCTTCAAGTGACAAAATAAATAAAATGTGCTCCAGTTCATTTTCTGTGCCAAAAGTGTGTTAGATACGGTACCTGCCACATACAGTTGTGCTCAAAAAAAAGTTTGCATACCCTGGTAGAAATTGTGAAATTTTGGCATTTATTTTGAAATGTGACTGATCATGCGAAAAAAGTATTTTATTGAAGTATAGTGATCATATGAAGCCATTTATTATCACATAGTTGTTTGGCTCCTTTTTAAATCATAATGATAACAGAAATCACCCAAATGGCCCCAATCAAAAGTTTATATACCCTTGAATGTTTGCCTTGTTACAGACACACATTTTAAATTGCAATTAGTGTCTGTGTATAAATAGTTAATGAGTTTGTTAGCTCTCACGTGGATGCACTGCGCAAGCTAGATACTGAGCCATTTGGAGCAGAAAAGAACTGTCAAAAGACCTGCATAACAAGGTAATGGAACTTCATGAAAATGGAAAAAGATATAAAAAAATATCCAAAGCCTTGAAAATGCCAGTCAGCACTGTTCAATCACTCAATAAGAAGTGGAAACTTTTGGGATCTCTTGATACCAAGCCCAGGTCAGGTAGACCAAGAAAGCTTTCAGCCACAACTGCCAGAATAATTGTTCAGAATACAAAGAAAAACCCACAGGTAACCTCAGGAGGAATACAGGCTGCTCTGGAAAAAGACGGTGTGGTTGTTTCAAGGAACACAATACGATGATATTTGAACAAAAATTAGCTGCATGGTCGAGATGCCAGAAAGAAGCCTTTACTGCGCCAATGCCACACAAAAAAACAGTTACAACAACACATTGACACACCTCACAGCTTCTGGCACACTGTAATTTGGAGTGACGAGACCAAAAAAGAGCTTTATGGTCACAACCATAAGCACTATGATTGGAGAGGGGTCAACAAGGCCTATAGTGAAAGGAATACCATCCCCACTGTGAAGCATGGTGGTGGCTCACTGATATTTTGGGGGGGGGGGGGTGATCTCTAAAGGCACGGGGAATCTTGTGAAAATTGATGGCAAGATGAATGCAGCATGTTATCAGAAAATACTGGCATACAATTTGCATTCTTATGCACGAAGGCTGCACATGGGACGCTCTTGGACTTTCCAACATGACAATGACCCTAAGCACAAGGCCAAGGTGACCCTCCATTGGTTACAGCAGAAAAAGGTGAAGGTTTTGGAGTGGCCATCACAGTCTTCTGACCTTAATATCATCAAGCCACTCTGGGGAGATCTCAAACGTGTGGTTCATGCAAGACGACCAAAGACTTTGTATGACCTGGAGGCATTTTGCAAAGACCTGATGGGCAGCAATACCACCTGAAAGAATTAGGGACCTCATAGACAACTATTACAAAATACTGCACGCTGTCATTGATGCTAAAGGGGGCAATACACAGTATTAAGGACTAAGGGTAGGCAAACTTTTAATCAAGGCCTTTTGTGTGATTTCTGTTATCTTTTTGATTTAAAAAGGAGCCAAACAATTATGTGATAATAAATGGCTTCATATGATCACTATCCTTCAATAAAATAAATGTTTTGCATGATTGGCCATGTTTTCAAAATAAATACCCAAATATCCCAATTTCTACCAAGGTATGCAAAATTTTGAAAAATAACTGTACGCTACTTAACATAAGGTGAGACCTGAGGAAAAGCTATGACTTGACCACCTAGCTAAGTTCTGGGGTACACGCGAACATGTTCTCCTAACCTATAAGCTTGGGGGGGGGAGTAAGGAAACCACCCAAAAACAAAAGGTCCTACCTGGGGGCCCCAAAATGTGCTTTCATAGACTGCCATGCTGATGCTATTCTGGGGGAAGCCTCTGGGTTCTTCCCCTAAGCCCTGGGTATTTGTGCCTATTCAACCTCTGGCCAGACCAAGGTTTCCCCTGTCTCACTTGACAGGTGGTGCCATTCACCTTCGCTATCAGAGGAGGTACTACACTTGATCTTAGCTGAAAGACCAAGAAGCAACAGTGAGTAGCTGAACTCCTAAAAGCACAGTGAGCAGGAGTCCACATATAAACCCAGGGGCGGCCCGTCCATTGGGGCGTCAGGGCAAACGCCCCCCCCAAATATTTTTGTGACCCTGCAATAAAAAAACACAATAATTTATTATTAAAACAATTAAATATAATGTGTACATCAGCATTCAAGTGTTATTACAGTAATAAATGAAGCAAACTATTCCCTGGGACACTGTCACTTTAAGATAACCCCTTGCCCTTGTGTGTATATATTAACTAATGCTGTGTATCTATTGTAGCTTTCCCTGCATCCCTGTGTGATCATATTACACTAGTACACTAACCTTTAGACTCTATGAATCAATGAGGCCTGGCCCCCTGACCGTTAATGCATGCCGCCCACCAGCACAATGACGATATGCATGGGCGGTGATAAATGTATCAATTTCATGACTGACAGTCTTCCATCATTGACCAATCAATGATGGAAGGCTGTACAGTTGTCAGGAGAACAATCTAAACCCACCCAGACCGTTAGCTCCGAGCGCCCGCCAGCTAATAGGGCCTCGAGTTAACTTTTGATTGACATCCACAGTTAATAAAACCACCAGATGCCTGTCCCTTCCCTCTTTCTGTTTCCTGACCCTGCTCACGCTGAGACTGAGAGAGACCTCCCTGGCTGAAACTACTCACATCTGCTCTGCCCAACCTAACAGTAAGTCTACCTGGCACATGCCCTGCCCCTGGCCAAACCCAACCCCTAGTGCCCCTAATAAAAGGTAGGGTCCCCCCAGTTACCCCGACCTAGGCCTGGCCTGCAATGGTGCCACCCCCGCCCCAGCCATCACCACCATGTCTGTGGCCTGTGCCACCCCCGATCACCCCGATGTGGCCTGCCCTATGCTATGCCACCGCCTGATTACCCCGATCACAGTGATCTGGGTAATCGGGCGGTGAGCGGGGCTGCCAGCCACATGGGGGTGATCGGATCACCCCCATGAGGCCTGTGCCACCCCTGATCACCTCCATGAGGCCTGTGCCACCCCCGAGGCCCGATCATCACCCCGATGTGGCCTATGCTATGCCACCGCCCAATTACCCCGATCACGGTGATCGGGGTAATCGGGCGGTGAGCGGGGTGGCAGAGGCCACATGGGGGTGGATCACCCCCATGATGCCTGTGCCACCCCTTATCATGGCCTCCATGTGGCCTACGCGGCCACCGACCGACCCACTGACCGACCCATGGCCGCCTGACCCCACCCTGACCGAACTACCAACCCCCCCCTATTTTTATTCCATTTTTAGAAGTAACAGGCAATGCATGTGCCTGTCACTTTTAAAGATAAAATAAAAATAAGGTAAGGGAAAAACAAAAAACAATAATACAAATAAAGTAAACAGCACATACATACTAAACAATAATAAAAATAAAGTAAACAACAGCACATACTTACCTGTCAAATTGACCCCTACAGCGTTGGCCTTCCGCCCTGGATAGTCGTCAGGCATTCCAATCAATTTTGATTGAAGCCCATGTCATAATAATCCAATCGTGATTGAAGCCCATGTCATAAAATCCAATCTTGATTGAAGCCCATGTCATAATCCAATCTTGATTGAAGCCCATGTCAAAATAATCCAATCTTGATTAAAGGCCATGTCAAAATAATCCAATCTTGATTGAAGCCATTGTCCATCCATTCTGGCCCATTGCAAGAGGCCTCCACCTAAAAAAAACGACGCTCTAAAAAAAATAATAACAATAAACTAACTGAGCTCCTCCTACAAGGAGCTCCACCCGCGAGTAATTGTTTTTTTCCCACGCTCCGCCTTATATACTAATTTTTGAAGGACTCTTATTGGCTGAAATTTTTGATTGACATTGATTTCAACCAATGAGAGTCTTTAAAAAATTAGCAAATCAGCAAAGATGGTATGGAAGCCTGTAAGGGAAAAAAAGGTTAGTGTGAACTTGTGTGACCCTGTATGTATTATACATATTACAGGGCTATTTATGTGATATACATGTTACAGGATAATATCCTGTAACATGTATAGCAAATAAATAGCACTGTAATATGTATAAAAAATAATGTCTAACAGAAATACATGAGCAATATAATCAAATAATTAATAAAGTACATCAATTAATCAATTAATAAATATCAATTAATATATATTTTTTTATGTATATGTTTATGTATATTTATGTATATTTTTTATGTGTGTGTGTGTGTGATTGATATATATATATATATTGATATATATATATTGATATATATATTTATATATATATATATATATATATATATATATATTGATATATATATATTGATTGATAGATATATATATTGATTGATAGATATATTGATTGATATATATATATATATATATATATATATATATATTGATATATATATATATATTTATATATTGATTGATTTATATATTGATTATTGATTGATATATATATATATATAGATATATATATATATATTTATATATTGATTTATTTATATATTGATTATTGATTGATATATATATATATATATATATATATATATATAATGATTGATATATATATATATACTAGCGACTTGCCCGTCAAAAAATGACGGCAATGTGATGTATATGTTTGTCAAGTTGTTTAGTTATTAACATATCTTTTTGACACTTGTAAGTATTTTAATATGAACGTGTATTTTTGTAAAATGTTGATGTAATGGTTTTTTAAAATGTAATTTGTATCTGAAGAATTGTTAACTTTAATATACATTGAATGAATAGGAAAGCAAAAAGTAAAAAGCCTTCTTGAAACGTTACGAATTTTAACATGAAGTTTAAAATATATGTAAGCAATAACCTTCAAAGTATATATTTTGAAACTTTAACTTTATTTTTTATGTAAGTTTAGAAGTTGACAAAAAATTTGTATAATTTTGAACATTATAAACAGGAACATAGCGAAAACATTTTGTAACCTAATTTTTTATTAAAAGTATTAACATTTGAATGTAAAAACAATTGACCTTTAAATTAATCAGTATTAACATGCAATTTCTATCACAATAATTGTTAACTTGAATATACATTGAATGTAGAGGAAGGCATACAGTAAAACTCTGCTTAAAACGTACGTAATTAAAGTAATTCATTACTGAGCACATAAACTGGCGATAAACATTAATGTAGTTAGTAATCTTAAGATAACAGACAATATTTACATTGTGACTTAAAAGGTGCTTGACCTCTTAACATCCACTTTGTAATCTGTTGAATGAAATAACTTGCAAATATATTTTTTAAACTTGTAACATTAGAAACATTAACATAGTGACTTAACATTTTAACATAATTTTGACTAACAATGCAAGGCAAGTATTTTGTGAGGCAAATCATTGCTAAACAGTACTTTCATTAATTATGACTGAATTAAACAACCAATTGTTATGTATTTTGCAATGCTTTTAAAAAATGTTGGCATCTTGAGTTTGTATCCTGCAAAGTTATAGTACTTCATAGTAGACAATGTTTTTAGTAAAAATACGTCCATCTTCTAATAAATCACCTTGACTTTCATTGTTTTCAATGTAAACTTTAATAGCCTGTGGATTTTTGCACCGTGACAACGCAACGTACAATTGACCATGTGCAAAAACTGGTTCTTCCAAGTAAATACCCACAGATTTGAAAGTCTGACCTTGTGATTTATTAATGGTCATGGCAAATGCCATAATAATTGGAAATTGTCTTCTTTGAAGTATAAAAGGGAGACTACTTTCACTTGGTGCTAAATCTATTCTTGGTATGAAAACTCTCTCTCCTTTATGGGTCCCAGTTAAAATTTCAGCATCTATAAAATGGTCCTTTAATTGTTGAACAATTAATCTTGTGCCATTGCATAGGCCTTTTTTGGGGTTCATATTTCGCAGTAACATGATAATTGCACCTTTCTTTAGCTGCAAAATATGTGGTGGCATTCCAGAAGGAGTTAAAGAGTTAATGAATTCAGTTGAAAAGTTTGCCTGACTTTCATTGTCATCAGCAAGTACAGAATCAGCACTGTGATAATTTCTTTGTGGTGCATTAATTTTTTTTAAGATTTCATTATTGAGTATTAATGCATCTTTATTTTTACACGTCAGTATGACTTGGTTGGCAAGCTCAGAATATTCTTCGTTATTTATGCTCCCTTCAAATATTTCCGATATAATATCTTGTTGACAAATCATCTGAGGTGGGATCTCTACAGTGTCGTCAGGTAAATGTAGTATTTTTTCTGTTCTTCCTTCTCCAATTTTAATAAGCCAATCATTGAAATCAGTTTGGCTTTCTGATCTCATATTTTGTTGCAGTTGAAGATGGGTAAAATGTTTCCATACTGTACTTGACTTTATACATGTTTCAATAATGTCTGTTCGATTTCCATGTACAACGACAGGTAATGTTTGTCTAAAATCGCCACCCAACAAAATTACCTTTCCACCAAATGGAAAAATATTATCCATGACTTAACGAAGCAAACGGTCAATACATTGGAGGGCATAGCATGACATCATTGTGGCCTCATCTATTATAATTAATTTACATTTCTTCAATTTCTTTGCTTGTAAGGATGTCATGCGAATATCTGACACTGAATTTTCCAAAATAGGCACTGGCAGTTTGAATCCACTATGAACAGTTCTTCCACCTTCTAATAAAAGTGCAGCAATTCCAGTAGTGGCAAACGCCATTGCTATTTGTCCTTGTGCTCGTACTGAACTCATTAATAAATTGTACAAATATGTTTTCCCTGATCCGCCAGGTCCATCAAGATAGAAATAACGCTCTGTCACCATGTCATCATCTATAGCATTTTTAATGGCATGAAATGCTTGCAATTGTAGTGTATTTAAAGTTGCAAGTCTTTCTTGTGTTCTTTCTGCTTGTAGTTGAATGTCATAGTCTTCAAAGTTAATGTCATCTATTAGACCTGGATCAGGCAAATTAAAACTTGCACAACTTAATCCATGAGTTAAAAAGACTTCTTGAATTTCCATTAAGGCTTTTAAGTGTGCAATGGGTTCATTGTATCGTCGCATAAAGTCTTCAGCCATATTACTTTTAAAAGTCTCCCACAAAGCTAATGCATTTGGAGCATTTGAGAAGATACAAATAAAAGCAAATTGTTCTCTCATCTGTCGTGGCATTTGACATTGTGCTGCTTCTTCTAAACATCTTTCCCACTCTGTATCATCAGCGAGTAAGTTTCTATTTCTTGCAGCTAAATGGAAGGATTCATATACAATGTCATTAACAGTTCTTAATTGTTCAAAACTTTGTGCTCCTGGAACATTTAAAAGTAATATCCGTAAGCAAAATCGTTCAACATCTCTTGGACTGACTGTGTAAATTCGTGGAATTATTTTATTGCCTCTGGTTTTTCTTGCTCTCCATAATCCATTCACAAAAACATAGTGATATGGAATTTCAATATATAAGTATTGTGTTGCTTGAGCATCAGTGGAATTTAATGCAAACCATGCAGTTAGTGTAGTGTGACGATCTTCACTTTGGGCCAATGCATTCATTTCATTTCCAGAATGGAAATAGACTAAATGTCGTTGTGGCAAATGTACTGCTAACCTATATACTGCATGTGATCTATCATGCATTTCAAATTTTAAAAGCAGCCACATAGCTTCTGGCGCACTGACATAGCGAGCATCTACATGAGATGCAAGTTCATCATGTACTAACTCACTACTTTCAGGGTTGTCTGCACTTTTGACGACTACAGTAGCTGCATCATAACCTTTGTAAATATATTTGTAGACATATTTAATGGATTTGATGGAAGTGCAGGCTTCTACGTTGATGTGGGCGTTGTACTTCATGAGTAAATGTGGATTGTAGGGTACTACATATCTATTGTCCACTTTTTTTCCACGAATAATGGCACTATCTCCTTCTCTTCTTTTATAAAGTGGATATCCATCACAATTGGCATATGTTTTGTCTCTATAATCTTTTGGAAAATCTTTTGAACATTGATTATTTTCCATACATGGTGATTGTGGATTAAGGTCTCCACAGGGTCCATGAATCATGCGATGAGTAACAATCTCATATAGTCTACCATATAGTTCTGGATCCGGTAGTTCAGCAACTATGACTGCATCCACTTTGTCCGAAGTATCTTATTTATCTTTCTCTTGAAGTATTATGAGAAGATGTGCATGTGGAAGGCCTCTTTTTTGAAATTCAATGGTATATACATAAGCAAGACATTTGCCAAATAACTGATTTATAGTAAAGTCACGTATTAATTAATTTAATTTTATTTTAAAAACTCTGGCTACTAAATCTGGTCGATCTGAAGCACTTTGTCCAAGAAGTAGATTTTGATTAATTTCTGGCCATTGTGGATTACATGTAAATGTCACAAATAAATCTGGTTTTCCAAATTTTGTCACAATAGCCATAGCATCATTGTATCTTTCTCTCATATTTCGAGGAGATCCTTGAAAGGAAGATGGTAAAATGATGGCTTTGCCAGCTGTCATGTCTCTGCTTGTAGCCACGTCAGCAACATAGTCCATGAGTCCACAATATTGTTCTACACGTAGTTTATCTTGTTGATATTTTATAAAGTTTAAATTATTTGCCTCAACTTGCAAATATGAATCAATAATCCATTGTTGTGTTAGTTTTCCACCACATAAAATGGGATTAAATTCATCTCTAATGGCAATTTGAGCAACTTTAAATTCAAGCATAGAAACATTATTTCGGATTCTGGCTTTAGCATTTGGGTAACTGGGAAGGGTTAATTTTGGTTGCCAACCTGCTTCTCCGTGTGGGAAAAAGATGGGATATGTCATTGGATCTAAATTTGGACTTAAGATATTAATATTAATAAATGGTTGGTCCTCATTTCTGGGATATACTCTAATGTCTCTTTGAAATGGTGGTTCTCCTTCATCATTGTGAAAGACCATTGCAACCTCATTTGATGTTGGCAAGTTATAACGACGTTTATCAGTATGTCTGTCTCTTTTAAGCACCATATTAACCTTTGGCATGGGTAATTGATGTCTTTGTGCATGAAGTAGTTGTTCATTTTCTACTTCTGCCAATTTTTTGTAAGCTTTACTGTAGGGATTGTTGTCCATAATGTTATTTAGCTCTATAAAAACACTGGGTAAGCATTTTTTATTTTCTTCCATCTGCATACGTTGGTCAACAGCTTCCATTGTATCTAGGACATATAGTTGAGCGAATTTTCTTTGCTCTCCTTCCTCTGGATGTAAATGTGAAGTCCGATGATAAATTTGTCCTTGGACTTTAAAACAGTAAGGACCATGTCCTGGTACATTAGCAGCTAATGTTGCCCCCATAGATGCAAATGATATGGCACTATTGTAGGATCTTATGTTTGTCTTAAAATTTTTGTAATTTGGAAAAGTAGGTTCAGTCATAATATGTAGTAAATAGGTTGGAAATTGTTTCCTTTGTGGAAGTTTGAACTTTCCTTTTTGACAACAACTAATAAATTGTCCATCTCGGGGTCTCTCCTGTTTAAAATAATAAGCCTCACAAAATTGACATTGAGTAGTCATGTCCCCACAACTATGAACCTCTACTGCTAAAGACTTCATTAAAGGACAATTTGCAACGCATATTGGATGTTGACTTTGATATTCATCAGATGAAAAGTCATGAAATGTTTCAACAACAGGTTCTAAATGTTTATTTTTTTTTGTAGATTTTCTTGGTATATGTTGGACTTGTTCGGTTGAAATTTCCTGTAAGTTTTTAGTAAGAGTTTGTAAATGCTTTTTTTTTGTAGTTTTTTTTTTTGGTCTGTCTTGACTGGTATGTTGTAAAATGTCATCTGATGTTTTAGGAACAGTTTGTAAATGCTTTCTTATTTTTTTATTTATTTTGGTTGTATCTTTCATTTTTGCAGCTGATATTCTTTTATTTGCAAGTCTTTTGCGTTCTTTTTCTCTTCGAATTTCTTTCTCCTCCGGTGTCTGCTGGGCGGCCCATCTCTCTTGTCTTTCTCTAGTTTGACGTCTTTTCTTCTCTTCTTTGGTCTCGTTATCAGCCATATTAATCTGTAAACGGAAACAAATAAATGTAATTGTGTATATTTAAATTTGTAATTCCTGTTAAAGATTATTGTGCACAATTGTTGAAATAAAAGGCAAATCATGAATGTATCATTGATATTTAGTTAAATTTATAATTCCTGTCTTCAGTGGCTCAGAATTTGTCCAATGGAATACTGCTGTAAATAAGCATGTAACATATTTATTTAAAATAATGGTTTTATTTATTATAAACTTTGTTTGTGGATAGATATTTACCACTGCAAAACTTCTTTGCTGAAAAAAAAAGTGATGTGGTTATTGAGCTATGTATTGCATAGTAGCAATTTAAATAAAATAAGGGAGATAGTAAATTAATTAATTTATTTTTCTGTTGAGACGGATGCAACTGAAAGCAGTTTCTTTAGTGTTATACTTTAGTAGTTATTATAGTTTACCTTGGTTGAAGTGTGATTTAAATCCGAATGTTTGTTGGTCCTCGTTTCAAAATCGTTGTCCAATGGTGTGTTCCTCTGTCGGAAGTCCTCGTCCGATGGTGTGGTCCTGTGGCGATAGCCCCTGTCCGATATTGTGGTCCTGTGGCGATATCCCTCGTCCGATGTTGTGGTCCGTTGGTGAAAGTCCTCGTCCGATGGTCTGGTCCTGTGTTGAAATTCCTCGTCTGCTGGTCTGGTCCTGTGTTGAAATTCCTCGTCTGCTGGTCTGGTCCGAGTCCTCGTCCGATGGTCCGGTCCTGTGGAAAAAGTCCTCGTCCGATTGTCTTCACGCAGTATCTGTTGTAATGTAAAATAGAAAATGTTGTTTGAGTGAAATGTCTTTTAAATAAGTAAAAAATGTATTAATTTTGCTGTATTGTATCAGTTATGGTTATTTTTTTCAAATATTTATTTTTTAACTTTCTGTACAATCCCAAGACTTTTGTTATTCTTATTTAAGGTTCTTAGTAAGGCTTGTGGGTTGTGATATATTAAATAAGAATATGAATTTATTTTGCTATGTGTTTATGTTAGTTTTTGTACAATCCTGTTTTGTGCGCACCACTTGTGGTATACTTATTTAACCTTTATTTGGATGGTTATAGTTAGTGAAACATGAAATAATATAATTAATGTAGTTTGCTATGTGTTTGTGTTAGTTTTTGACAATCCTGTTTGGTGCGCATCACTTGTGCAAAACTTATTTCTTCTTGATTGTACAGGTTATAGGTTGTTAAACATTACAGAAGAATGTTAATATAGTTTGCTATGAGTTTGTGTGCTTTTTTATACAATGCTATTAGGTGCACAACACTTTTGTTATTCTTATTTTTGCTTATTTGTAAGGCTTATAGGTTGTTAAACATTGAATAAGAAATTCTGTTTTGTGTGTAGCAGTTTGTGTGTAATTCAATTGCGATTTGGCTAATTGAATTGTGCCCTAAATAAGCACATAGCATATTAGTTAAAATAATTTTGTAGTCATTGAAAAACTGTATTTTTGATATTTTTTTATTAACTAAAACCTTACTTTTAAGCAATTGTTATGTTGTTATTTAGAGCCCTATTCAATTGGGCAAATTGCAATTGAATGAGGGCCTTTGTGTGTACCATATGTTGCATAGTTTGGCCCTTATTCAATTGCATTTTTTACAATGTAATAGTACTCTAAGGCCGTAATTGAATTGCAATGTAGAAATTTGAATAGGGTTGTAAATAAGCACATCACATATATTTGTTAAAATAGAGTAAGGGCCTAAAAGTTCTTATTTATAGCCATATTTAATTTTCCAAAATAGCAATTGAATAAGGGCCTTTGGTTACTGCATTTGTTATATTGTGAGCTCCTCATTCAATTGTGTTTTGGCCAATGGAATAGAGCTCAATATGAGCACAGAGCATATGTTTTTACGGAATTTTGTATTTAGTGAACTTGTATCCAAAAGGAACGTGTTCACAAAAGAAAAATTTCCTTTAAAAAATATGCTCTGTGCTTATATAGAGCGCTATTGAAATGGGCAAATCACATTTGAGTGAGGCCCTTGGCCATTAAAGACATATAGGTCCTTATTGAATTGCAATTTTGCCAATTGAAGAGGGCTCTATATAATCACATAACATATTTATTGAGCAAAGTTTTTAGTTATTGAAAACCTTGATTGTGGTTAGAAATTCAGTAACTAAAAAGTTCTGTATAAAAAAAATGTTATGTGCTTATATAGAGCCCTATTGAAATGAGGAAGTTGCAATTGAATAAGGCTCATGGTTATTTCTTGTTTATACTTAATACTTTACCTTGATAGAAGTTTTGAATGACAGACGGTCCCCTCCTGCCAATCTTAATCCGCCGGTCTTCTTTTAGTGTCTGTTTGAAAAAGTAAGTGAAATAGTTATTTGTATATTTATAATTTGTCATCTAGCAAAGCATGGCCTTTTGAGCATGTAATGTGTTGTTGTATCTTACCTCTTCAAATTTGTTGGTGTTCTTTAAAAGGGATTGTGCTTCACAGTGCACGGTGCAAATTGTTGAGAGACGCTGTTGATGCAGAGTCTGTTTGAATATGAAAAGAAATAGAAAGATTCAGCTTTATCTGATCTATTGAATTGCAGTAAATTAATTCAATTAACCTTATTTTTTGTTGGGGGCTACACACATATGTCACATACATGAAGCACATTACATAGTTTAATGTAATTATTTTGTGTACGTGTGACATATCAGTATACATGAGTCAAATTTAAATGGTTAAATTAACCTTATATTTTTTTTTTCCAACACACATAAATGTGTGTGTGTGAGATGTAACTATAGATGATACACATATATGTGCGTGTGACATATCAGTATACATGAGATATAATGTCATTAAAATGTAGTTGTTTACTGATTTTGTTGTAAGCTAATTTTGTTGCATTGGCAATACACATAAATGTGCGTGTCACATGTCACTATACATTATAGACATATATGTCGGTGTCAGATGTCACTATAAAGGGGCAATACACAGAAATGTGCGTGTCAGATGTCACTATACATTATAGACATATATGTGCGTGTCACATGTCACTATACATTATACACATATACGTGCGTGTCACATGTCACTATACATTATACACATATACGTGCGTGTCACATGTCACTATGAAGGGGCAATACACAGAAATGTGTGTGTCAAATGTCACTATACATTATAGACATATATGTGCGTGTCACATGTAACTATACATTATAGACATATATGTGCGTGTCAGATGTCACTATACATAAAGCTCTGTTTAATTTTTTTTGTGAGCCTATACACATAAATGTGCCATACATGATGACTACATAAATCCTAGTTTATTTTTTTATTTGTTTGACCTGACCTGATAATAAAATGTAATATATTATAGCTTACCTGTCAGTTGTAATTTGCACAATGTAAAGTAGTAAATTAGTAAAGAATTGTCTTCTCAAGTAAAAGCAGCAGTTATCTCAGAAGTCACTCCGTTGATCACCTGAGGAGAAATGTATTTTTTAGTTGGAAATAGCCAGTATTTATAAACTTGTAGAAAGTTCTGGAAAGTGACACCGTTAGAACGCAATACGCATGCGCTATTTGCGTTCCAGCTTACAATTTGCGTTCCATCCGCCATTTTAGGCGTATTACTGTTCAAAATGGTGTTTAATATGATTGTGATACGTTCCGCATAGTATGTGTTTCATTATTGCGAGTAAGTGTAGTGTAGTTACGTCTGAAGCCTCGTTTTCGTTTTGTTCGTCGGCCATTTTTTCTCTCGCTTAGCGATGGTATTAGTGTCTAAAGTGTTTATTTTGATTTAAATGTAGGTGTAACTTGTTTTTTTGAGGTGCTGGCTGGTTCCTGTTGCTGTAGGTAAGCTTTTTATGTGTTTGTTGTGTGTCTTTGTTAAGTTTTAAATGTTTGTATGTCGGCGTGTTGCGTCCGATGTTTGCGAAGTCGTAATGTGTGGTAACGTGTCTCGTATGGTGTTTGCGTGTGTAGCCTCGTTTTCGTTTTATTCGTCGGCCATTTTTTTTGTCGCTTAACAAACTATTTAGTGTCGAAACTCTTTTATTTTGAGTGCAATTAAGTTGTAAGTTGCATTTTTGAGGTCCTGGGTGCTTCCTGTTTGTGTAGGTAAGGTTTTTATGTATGTACTGTGTGTATGTATTGTGTTTGTAATTTTGTAATGTTCGCGAGTTGCGTCCGAGTGTTGCGAGGCCGTAATGTGTGTGAACGTGTGTCGTATGTTGTTTGCGAGTGTCGTAATGTGTTTGAACGTGTGTCGTATGTTGTTTGCGAGTGTCGTAATGTGTTTGGACGTAAACTTTTTTTTTCAAGGGTCGCAGTTGCTGCAACTGAAGACCTCGCTTTGCGAGGTCCTCAGGTGCTGGCATTGAGCGCCTGTGGCGCTCCAAGCCAGCAACTGAGGCCCTCGCTTCGCGAGGGTCCTCAGTTGCTGGCAAGGAGCGCCTTCGGCGCTCCATGCCAGCAACTGAGAACCTGGCACAGTGCCCTCGCTACGCGAGGCCCGCGACTCGCTGCGCGAGCCCCGGCCCTCGCTACGCGAGGCCCGCGTCTCGCTGCGCGAGCCCCGGCCCTCGCTACGCGAGCCCGCAGCGTTAGCAACAACTCGTACGCTCACAACTATATATGTGATATATATTGATATATATTGATATATATATATATATATATTGATATATATTGATATATTTATATATATTGATTGATTTTTTTTATTTCATTTTTTTTCATGTACAGTTTAGTCCTATATGGTTTTGATTGGTTATTTAGGGTTTTTAAGGTGCGGTTGGGGCCTATATGGTCACACTTGGTTATTTAGGGTTTTTAAGGTGCGGTTGGGGCCTATATGGTCACACTTGGTTATTTAGGGTTTTTAAGGTGCGGTTGGGGCCTATATGGTCACACTTGGTTATTTAGGGCTTTTTAAGGTGCGGTTGGGGCCTATATGGTCACACTTGGTTATTTAGGGTTTTTAAGGTGCGGTTGGGACCTATATGGTCACACTTGGTTATTTAGGGTTTTTAAGGTGCGGTTGGGGCCTGTATGGTCACACTTTGTTATTTAGGGTTTTTAAGGTGCGTTTGGGGCCTGTATGGTCACACTTGGTTATTTAGGGTTTTTTAAGGTGCGGTTGGGGCCTATATGGTCACACTTGGTTATTTAGGGGTTTTAAGGTGCGGTTGGGGCCTGTATGGTCACACTTGGTTATTTAGGGTTTTTAAGGTGCGGTTGGGGCCTATATGGTCACACTTGGTCTTTTAAGGTTTTAAAAGTTACGGTTTGGGTCTTGAACTTTCTAATGTTTTTTTTGTTGTTTTCTATCACCCCCCAGGTGCAAGCTATCTGTGGAAGCAGATTTGTTTGGACTTGTTGGTTGACTTACTGGACGTGAACACCCCGAGAAGGAGAGTCAACTGTTCGTGAGTATATGGTCACACTTGGACTTTTAAGGTTTTAAGGTGCGGTTGGGGCCTATATGGTCACACTTGGTCTTTTAAGGTTTTAAAAGTTACGGTTTGGGTCTTGAACTTTCTAATGTTTTTTTTTGTTGTTTTCTATCACCCCCCAGGTGCAAACTATCTGTGGAAGCAGATTTGTTTGGACTCATTGGTTGACTTACTGGACGTGAATACCCCGAGAAGGAGAGTCAACTGTAGGTGAGTATCATTGCTTTTAATTTTCTGTCCATGCGTATAGGTGCAAATTTGATGTTGATGTAGTCTTGTCACATGAGGGTTTGCAATCTGTAATGTATACCAATGAATTCAACACACTGTTATTTTAAAGTAATTTTGTGACATAATATAAATTAATATCCCGTGATCTCTTTCTTCTATTGGTATCAGAAATGAATACTATTGACTCTCTACTTGTGAAGCCTTTCGGCACCCTAACCTATGAGGAGAAGGTGGAAGTAAAACGGTTAGGACCTGACCAACCAGAGATAAATCTGCAGCAAATCGCAAGAGATAGAGGGAAGCAATATATCTGTACTTTCAATACTGAATGGTACAAGAAGATTGACTGGCTTTGTGGAAGCGTTTCTAGGAAGTCCTTATATTGTTTCCCATGCATCCTATTTGGTGGTGACGCTGCTTGGACCAAAACTGGAGTGACTGACGTCAAACATCTAGCTGATAAATTGTCGAAACACAAAAGTTTTAAAGCTCACTTGGATAACAGGATCAAGTTTGAAAAGCTTGGACAGGCGAACATTGCAGTTCAACTGGACCAAGGATACCAAGTCAGTATTCAAAAACACAACGAAGAAGTGGTTAAGAACCGGTACATCCTTTCGAAGATAATTGATTGTGTTCGCTTTTGTGGCGCTTTTGAACTGGCATTAAGAGGACACGACGAAAGTGAAACATCGCTAAATCCAGGAGTGTTTCGAGGCCTGGTGGATTTGGTTGGCAGTATCGATAGTGCAATGGAAAAGCATTTAAGGACTGCAACTGTGTTTAAGGGCACGTCCAAAACCGTGCAGAATGAGCTACTGGACTGCATGCATGAAGTTATTAAGGAAGTGATTCACCAAGAGCTTAAGGAAGCCCAGTTTGTGGCAATCCAAGCGGATGAAACAACCGATATTTCCGCTAGGACACAGTGCGTTGTAGTCTATCGCTACATTGACAAGAAGCATCAAGTGGTGGAAAGATTTGATGGCTTCACGGAAATGAAAGCAACGGATGCAGACTCGATTGCTGCTGTTGTGCTGGAAAGTCTGAATACTGTTCTCCCAGAGCCAGAAGACAAGAAGAAACTCATAGCTCAAAGCTACGATGGTGCCAGTGTGATGCGTGGAGATCAAGGAGGAGTTCAAAGAAAAATAAAAGACGTGTACCCGAACGCACACTACGTCCATTGCTATGCTCACCAACTGAACCTAATAATGGAGAAAGCAGTTTCAAGGATTGGAAGAGTTTGAGGTTTTTTTTCCAACATAGGCGGCATACCATCTTTTTTTTCACGCTCTCCAAAAAGGACTGGAGTTCTGGATGAGGTAGTTGGTAGAAGACTTCCAAGAGGTGCACCGACACGATGGAACTTCAACCTTAGGACCGTGAACGTCATCTACGAGAACAGAGATGCGCTACTTGAGTGTTTCCAGACAATTGAAGCATGTCTAAACTTTGATCAAACATCTATACGTGAAGCCGCCGGTTTCATTGGAATGCTGGAAGACAGGGAGTTCCTTTACTTCCTTAAATTATTTCATTTAATAATGCCACATGTTGACATCCTCTATAGTCAGCTTCAGAAGCGAGACACAGATACTGTTTATATCCAAAAAGTCACAGACTTTGTCGCCAGCATCCAGAAAATCCGTAATTCTGTTGAAGAGATAGAAGCAAGTTTGCCGAGCGATGTAACAGTCCACAGACGGAGTGCGGAGATCTCAACCTTGAGACAACTTTCAAGAGAGGTATGTGACATAGTGGTGGTTCATGCAAAAGAACGTTTTTCATTTTCAAATCACCTAGTCAGTGTCAAACTTGTTCAAAGTGACTTGTATAAAACCCATGACACTTGCTTTCCAACCCAAGCTCTGGAAGACACCGTGCAAGCATATCCAATACTGAAGAAGGAACAATTACGCACTGAGCTGTCACTTCTGTATGGGAAGACAGATTTTCATGCTTGTACAAGTGCTGTTGCTCTGCACAAACTTTTACATCAATTTAATCTGCAGAATGATTTCACAGAAACAGGGAAAATATTAAGAATCCTGATTACAACACCGATGACCACTGCAGAATCAGAAAGATGCTTCTCCACATTGAAGAGGATAACAACCTTTTTAAGAAGCACCATGTCCCTGGAGCGGTTGAATGCATTGGCGATGCTCTCAATGGAAAAGCAACTGATTTCCGAGATCCCAGACTTCAATGAAAAAACCATTGAGAAGTTTTGTTCTTTGAAAGATCACCGTGCAAAATTTAAATACAAGTGATTGAAGCAAAGAAGAATGCATACCCCCAGGGTGTGCAAAGATAAACTGCGTTAAGCAGCACCACCTCACTACCAAACATAACTAGTGGTAAGTAAAGTATGAACGGTGTGTGGGTGTGCATATGGAAGGAGCTATGAAAGGTGTGTGCATGGTCAGTAACAATTGTTGAAGCCTTGGCGTGGTTTGAAGGAATTGGAGGCACTTCAAAGGATAGCAATCACTTCTGTACGGGAAGCCAGAATTTCATGTTTGTATGAGTGCTGTTGCTCTGCACCAACTTTACCATCAATTTAATCTGCATAATGATTTCACAGAGACAGTGAAGCTATAAGGAATCCTGCTTACAACACCGAAGACTATTGCAGAATCAGAAAGATGCTTCTCCACATTGAAGAGAATAAAAAGGTATTTAAGAAGCACCATGGCCCTGCAGCGGTTGAATGCATTGGTCTGAAGGAATTGGAGGCACCTTCAAGGGTAAGTAAAGTTCTCAGAAATGGCACCACGAACTACCAAAAATAACTAGTGGTAAGTAAAGTATGAATGGTGTGTGGGTGTGCATATGGGAGGAGCTATGAAAAGTGTGTGAATGGTCAGTAACAATTGTTGAAGCCTTGGCGTGGCGTTACTGCTCATATGGTTATCCATATGCTAATTCAACGTGTTTGTTTGACATTGATTATTGTGTTGTCTAAACAGAAGTGAAATGTTGTTGTTTTCTTGAATCCCAGGATCCACTGGTTTGGGCCTATATAGTGCTTTTAAGGTATGTTTGGGGCCTATATGGTCACACTTGGTCTTCTAAGGTATGTTTGGAGCCTATGGTCACACTTGGTCTTCTAAGGTATGTTTGGGGCCTATATGGTCACACTTGGTCTTCTAAGGTATGTTTGGGGCCTATGGTCACACTTGGTCTTCTAAGGTATGTTTGGGGCCCTATATGGTCACACTTGGTCTTCTAAGGTATGCTTGGGGCCTATGGTCACACTTGGTCTTCTAAGGTATGTTTGGGGCCTATGGTCACACTTGGTCTTCTAAGGTATGTTTGAGGCCTATATGGTTCCACTTGGTCTTCTAAGGTATGTTTGGGGCCTATATGGTTCCACTTGGTCTTTTAATGTTTTTTAAGTATGGTTTTGTTCTTAAATGGTCTGATTGATTTGCTTGTTTTCTTTCAACCCCAGGTGCAAACCCTATGTAGCAGCAGATTTGTTTGTACTCGTTGGTCAACTTACTGAACGTGAATACCCTGAGAAGAAGAGCCGACTAATGGTAGGTGTCACTGCTTTAATTTTTCTGTTAATGCGTATAGGTGCAATTATGATATTGCTGTAGTCTTGTCACATGAGTTTTTTCAATCTATATTGTATACCAATGAATTTAACACATTGTTACTTTACTTCTTGACATTTCTGCATTGCTGATCATGTATTTCAATGGGCTTTACAAGTATAAGGTCATTGAGCGGGGCTTATAAAGGTCATTATGACATCAGGGGGAGGGGTTATAAAAATGGGTGTGGTTTGAAAAAAGGGGAGTGGCTATGTTTCACCCTGGCGCCCCTCCAACTTGAAAGTTCACCAGCCCCACTGTATAAAACCCCTATAACAGGAGGGAGACAAAGACTGAAGGATAATTTGCATAAGCAGCAAAAATAGAGGTGATCATTCAGGCCTATAGAACAACCCTACTTTGGTGTTGTTCATCCTCAAATTGAGCACCTCTGACTTTATTGTTGCTTATGCAATTAACCCTTAGGGGGTTTTATCACCCTAAGGTTGATAGGGGCTCCAGACGTGGACTCCTTGCTCAATGTGCCTTATGGAGCTCAGCTACATCCTACTGACAAGACCCAGGACTCCTTGCTCAATGTGCCTTATGGAGCTCAGCTACATCCTACTGACAAGACCCAGGACTCCTTGCTCAATGTGCCTTATGGAGCTCAGCTACATCCTACTGACAAGACCCAGGAGAGGCTGAAATATATGTCTGGGTTTTGCTGTTTATCCAGTTTAGGGTCCAATTACCTGGTAATTTGGGGCTAGTTCACTGAGACCAGACTGATATACTACAGAATGTGAGCTAAGCCTCTCTGAGTAGGTAACCAGGCCTACAGAACATTCTTACTTAAGTGTTGTTTGTTTTCAGATTAGCTCCTCTTACTATTCATGCTTCAAAAAAAGTCTTCTCATTTAAAAAAAAAAAAAAATTTTTTAAAGTAGAGCTCACACAACAGCTCATTTTGTTTGTTTGTTACATACTTTACAAACAATAGTGCATTTATATACAGTATGAGTGAGTTTGAGCAGGTGAGCAATGGAATGAAAACTTGTGACAAGCGTGCATGATTGACAGAGATTGGGGAGATATAGGATATGATAGGGAGAAGGGATATATATAGCTGGGGGCCAGAGCCAGAGAATTTCATATGATTAGAAGCTGTCGCCTACCTGAGAAGCATTGCAAGACCTGCTCCTTCCTCTCAGAAAGAAAACAGTGAGCCCTTCCATGCAAATCACATTACAGTCGGTTTATAGAATCTAAGGTGCTCTGTTCCCTCAAAGTATTGCCTATATATTCTGGCACAAACTAAATTGATGTATATATTGGTTTAATTGATAATACTACATCTGTTATTTTCCCTTGTTTTGATCTAAAACTTGTGTTTTAACCATTCTTTTGCAACGTGCACTCATATCTTTCTTTATTAAATGTGTATGTCGCTTTATCAGCAAACTTCAGAGGTCAGACTCCACAAGAGCCATGGGGCTGTTCCTTATCAAGTAGCCAACATGCAGCAGAAAAATAACAGATGGCAACGAGACGAATATTAATCGTAGTAGATAGCAATGCACAGAGGAAGCAGTGAATTATGTGGAAGTGGATGTTTACAGAACAGAGGAATGTATATAATCCAGGAGACTGAAATGTATATATAAGAGGGCAGGTACTTGTTCTGTTGGATTGCTTACATTATTGACTCTTTGGACCAAGTCAACATATAGTAACTTGCCCTTTATAAATAATGGTATCATATGTTATGTTCAATTGTCTGTGCTGTCTCTCTCTCTGTGCTGTCTCTCTCTGTGCTCCCTCTCTCTCTGTGCGCTCTCTCTGTGCGTCCTCTCTCTCTCTCTAGATCTCTCTCTCTCTTTGAGCTCTCTCTCTCTGTGCCTTTTGTCTCTCTCTTTGTCCTCTCTCCCTGTGCCCCCCTCTCTCTCTCTGTGCGCTCTCTCTCTCTCTCTGTCCTCTCTCTCTCTCTGCCCTCTGTCTGTCTCTGTGCCCTCTGTCTCTGAGGAGGGAGGATGAGGAGGGGAGTTGAGTATGAGAAGGGTGGACGAGGAGGGCTGTTGAGGAGGGGGGTTGAGGAGGGAGAGGGAGGGAAAGAGACACAAGGGAGAGGGTGAAAGAGACACAGGGAAAGCAGGGAGGGGGAAGAGACACACAGGGGAAGGAGGGAGGGAGGGGAAAGAGGCACAGGAGAGGGAGAGGGGGGAGAGACACAGGGGAGGGAGTGAGGGGGGAGAGACACAGGGGAGGGAGAGGAACGGAAGAGACACAGGGGAGGGAGAGGGGGGAGAGACACAGGGGAGGGAGAGGGTGAAGAGACACAGGGGAGAGAGAGGGGGACACAAGAAAGGTGCACAGAGGGCACACAAGAGGGGGTCACAGAGGGCACAAGAGGGACACAGGGGGCAGCACATCTCCCACCCTTAGCTTATACTCGAGTCACTAAGTTTTCTCAGTATTTTGTGGTAAAATAGGTGCCTCAGCTTTTACTCGGGTGGGCTTATACTCGAGTATATACGAGTGCTGGATCCACTTTTTGGAACCCCAAGGCAGTGAAGTGGAGGACCCTTTGCGAGTGAGCATGCAAGGTATGCACGCACAAACTTTTGCATTTTCTGTGCATGTAAGTTCCTTTTCCTGTAAATTCCTTCTTGTTACCCCTAGCATCCAGTTTATGAACTGCATCATTTCGTTTTTTTAAGCCAGGAACCATTTTTTTTTTTTTTTTAAATGGCGCCCCTCACAGGGAAGTGCCCTTAGGCAGCTAACTACTTTGCCTAATGGGTATTCCGCATAAAATTATGTACTTTCCCTCCAAAGGGATTTGTATAAATTAGTGGAATGGGCATCTAAATGGCAGATGAGATTTAATACAAATAAATGTAAAGTTATGCATCTGGGAATGAAAAATAGCCATGCAATTTATAATCTTAATGGAGAAAATCTAGGGGTATCAGATATTGAAAGGGATTTGGGGTGCTTGTGGACAACCACCTAGGTAACAGTGCTCAAAGCCAAGCAGGAGCTGCAAAGGCAAATAAAATATTAGCATGTATTAAGAAGGGTATAGAAGCCAGGGAAGCAAATATAATTCTCCCACTATACAAAACCCTAGTACGCCCTCATTTGGAATATGGAGTACAATTTTGGGCACCACTACATAAAAATGGCATTTTAGAGCTGGAAAAAGTACAGAGAAGGGCAACAAAACTAATAAGGGGAATGGAGGGGCTGAGTTATGAAGAAAGACTGACCAAATTAAACTTATTTACTCTAGAAAAAAGGCATCTAAGAGGGGATATGATTACCTTATATAAATATTTCCAGGGTCAATACAAGGCTTTGTCAAGGGAACTTTTTGTGCCAAGAGGTTTTTAACCGACAACGAGACATCCTTTGAGATTAGAAGTAAAAAGGTTTCACCTTAAAGAAAGAAGAGGGTTCTTCACAGTAAGGGTGGTTAATCTGTGGAATTCTCTACCAAAAGAGGTGGTGACAGCGGATTCAATAGATAATTTTAAAAAGGTATTGCATATATATTTTTAAATAAAAAGGGCATTAAGGGCTATCCAGGATAAACAGAGATTGAGGATTGATCCAGGGATGAATCCGATCGCCAGTATCTGGGGTAAGGAAGGAATGTTATATTTTCTTCCCTGTTGAGACAATTGGCAAAGTTTCACTGGGTTTGTTTGCCTTCCTCTGGATCAATTAACAATAAATCTGCGTATTGCAGATCAGAGGAGATCTAAAAAGGTTGAACTTGATGGACTAAAGTCTTTTTTCAACCTAAATTACTATGTAACTATGTAACATCTTGCGAGTTATTGAACTCTCTAATTCCCTTTAGCATATTTTTAGAATATTGAAATAATAAGTTGAGAGGATACCAATCGCTGTCCTCTTTTTTTATGGTGAGCCAGATTGTATCCTAAAATTGGATACAGGGGAGGTTCACCTGATTAGCGTATTGAGGAATTAGCGCTTAGAAAATATTCTGGGAGGGAATAAAAATAAAATGGAATGTTTTCAACAGTTTTACCACAGAGGTACATGGTTCAGCTTATCACTTATAAGAGTCCATGAGGATTTCTACACACTATATTTCGATAAATGTGTGGCTCTTTCTTCCTCTTGGTCCACTTTGTATTAGGGAATTTGAATTTTGTCCCAGGTTGTTTGGAGTTGGTAAGTTCCACAAATGGAGCATCTCTTCACCTTCTATGTTCAGTCTAAAAGGAAAACCCCACTTATACTTGTATGCATGCTTTGTAATCACCCCTAAAAGGTAGTGGGTGACAAGTCTGAGAAGATAGCTGGTTGACCTCCTTTAATTTCAGGAACACCATATCTCGCTGCTTTCATGAATGAGACTTTTGTAGAAAAATAATGGAATCTGACTATAACATCTATTGGTCTCTCATTGGAGTATAGCAGAGCTCTTAGGACTTTATGAATCATATCCATTCTAAGTTAATCTTTACTTAGATCTGGTAAGAGCTTGGCACATAAATCTTTCATGTAGAGATAGATCTTGTACTGACTCCGATAAGTTACGAATTTGTATATTCGGCATCCGGGATCTCTTCACTTGATCCTCTTGAATGATTTTCACTTGTTTTTGTTCATCTTTAAGTACAAGCAGATCATTTTCCATTTCTATGTGTGACTTAAGAAGATTGTCATATTTGACCTCTAATTTGAAAAATTTAGCATTTAATGCTTTTATTTCTGCTTTTAGTTCCACAGGGAATCTTTGTATCTCAGCTGTAATTTCTAATCTGAAAGAGGAGATTAATTATTTCAAATCTTGAATATCTGCTTTAGTACAGGGTGTGGAAATCTCTGTTACACTTTTTGGTAATTGTTTATCTGGAATAGTGAGGTGTTGGGAAGAACGTCTCTTAAAGGCACCAACCCTGTTTTTTTTTATTTGCTTTAAGTAGTCTTCAATTAGGTATTTCTGAAATCGTTATACCTGCAGTTGGCAGCATGATGGCAGTAGAGAGTACACAGAGACGTAAACAATTCTGATTAAGACTAAAACAGTTTCTGTTTCAAAGTAATTGTGTATTTATAAACTTATAAAGCAATTCTCACAATGCAGAAGTAGTCTGTATTCATTTTTCACAGTGTCCCACATAAAATGCATGTTATATCCTTATTATTTGAGATATGAGCTGCTGGTTCTTTTATAAAATAAGCAATAATAAAGTTTCTTATGTATACAATCCTGATATAATTCAATATGTTACATAGAAAAGATCTCCAGTAGTTTAAGACCTCTAAATTAGAACTGTATAGGTTTGATCCAGTCAAGATCTGTTTTCACCAACCTTAAGTATGATGTTGATCAGTGTTACAGAGTCTTTTGTTCTGTCTCAGCAACAAATCCCTGTCCAAAATCCTTGTCATATATATCAATTTGGAGATATATAAGTCACGTTATTTATGATATTATATGGTTTTTCAGCAGCGCTCATGGACACACATCTTCTCTCCTTGAAATTTAGCTCCTCCCCCTCACTTAAAACTGCTCTTAATATTGCCACATATTCTATTAGCTACTCACCATCTGATTACAGATCCCCCGCCCATAATCACTATGGGCCAACCAAAGACATGAATTTGGCCTTAGAACTCCATTGGTTTTAGCACAACTCAAATATTATGAGCTCTAAATTATTAAAGTTACACAAAATCAATATTCTGTTAGACCTTTAGCTCTAGCTTGCAAATAAAGTCTGACCCGCAACTGAAAAAAGTATGAAGTTTCTGTAAAAAATATTATGAGTACTAAATAGGACTCGCAAGGGCTTTTTTAAACACTTATTAAAGCTGTAACAGCAACTAAACACACAATACTGTACTTTAAAAGCATGGGAAGGCATGGAAAGACATTAGAAGTAATTGCACATTAGTCTCAAATATGCAATTAAAAAATATTATTTTTAAATGTTATTTCTGAGTAATATGGATCCTGTGACTCAAGGGGTTAATACATATCATGAAACCAACATGGACTAGAACAGACGATCTAATGCATTTTATAGATTGCTAGATTGCTTGATTGCGAGCCAGATCAGCAAGCATTACTTATTGACACTAATTAATTTCGATTGCAGATTTCGTGTAACTTCCATGTTTTACTGATGTCATGATGACTGTTTGATTTACTATTGGCTGTGTCTAAGAAGTAAATTAAAAAAGACAGGGTTTACGAGTTTATGCTTAAGGAGGTAAATTGCTGGTTGGAGTTAATAGAATACACCTAAACATTTATAGAAACATACACTCGCAGGCATTTGCGGGCTTCTAATAGAATAGGGCCCATTGTCAGGGTTATGTGATATGAATTTGTGACGATCTAGTAGTATGGTCCATATTCTATTTGGTTGCATAATATATTATGAATTATTTTCACCATGCCAAACATTTAATTGCAAATAGCAGAATCTTTTTCCCTCAAATGTTTCCATTGCTGAAATACACGATTAAAATTTGAACTATTACATATCAAATTCCTTTAAAGAGATATGGAAGGTTTATTTTTGGTTGTTGATACTCTTTCAATCTCAGTTACAAATATTACCAATATCAGTATTATAAAGTGTTATACATTTTAATTAATATTAATTTTATACGTATTATCATTATACGTATTATTATCTCTTTGCATTGAACAATGGAAAGTTAATGCTCTTTTTTTCACTTTTTGATTTTGATTGTTATGTTTCAAGCAGACGGAAGTTGTACCAATATAAAGAACAGTGGTGTATTTAGTCCTAGGACCATGAGTCCCAGAGCAGCTTCATGCAGGTAGAAAGTATAGGAGAATAGCTATGAGAAGGGGTATTGAGAGCAGCTATTGTAAGGAGTCTTGGGAAAGGGAGTAGCTATGGGAAAGGGTCTTGGGGAGGGCAGCTGTTATGGGAAGATGTCTTGGGGACAGGCACTGAGTGAGTTGGTATCAGAGGCCCAAAAGAAGTTGGCACTAGTAAGTTGGTACCGGGGGCCCTCCATTCACTAGGTTTGCCAATATTCACCAATATACAGTAGAGTAAGTGCAAGTCTTCCATTAGAGTAGTATTTTTTTATTTCAAAGTTTTCAAACATTACAAAATTAACAAAGCATAAATACATTCATAAAACACAAATACAACGGCTTAGAGATCCACTTCAGGGTAAAATCAGATATAAAGCATCCATACACACAAGATTCTGATTACAGATAGTGTTATTTAGTCTAATCTAATGCAGGAAACTTATAAACTAACCGTGGGTGCAGAAGTAGGCCGTATTGCTTTTTGTTCCTTAATAGATCTTACATTTAAGTACTTCTCCCATTTAGATCAATTAAAACGCCCATTGCAATTAGACATAGGCAGGGTCTTTGGAGGCCTCGTTTTTTCTCTGTTGTGATCTATACCATTTTCCAACTCTGACCATGAGGGAACTTTTTGTTTGTTCCAGTACTTGACCAGCAATGACTTAGCAACCAATAAAATATGTGAAAAATATGTGAAAAGCATCAGTTTAATCCTCCTTTGGTAGGCAATCAAGGTTCATATGAAACAATACCACTGAGTGGGTACAAATATCGATTTACCTATCATGTTGGTCAATTTGGTACAAACTGTATTCCAATAAACATTCACTTTATGGCAACTCCACCAAAGATGTACGGCCGAGCCTTCCTGACCACAACCTTTCCACCACAATTTATCCATATGGGGGCTACATGTTTTCATTTTTACCGGGGTCATATACCATCTATGGGTAATCTTAAAAAACATCTCAATTTAAAGTGAGTTGATAGCAGACCTCTTCACCTCCTTAAAAACCTTACCCCAAACTTGGTCAGACTATGACAACTTTAAATCTCTCTCCCATCCATAATACCTATACTTTTGGAAAAAGGTATACTATCCTCTATAATTGTATTATAATTAATTTGTATTCACAATTCCTCCATTTTTAATAGTTTCGGCATATTTAGGGTTGTGTATCCAAATTTGTATAGTGATTTTTGAGGGCTTCATAATGCAGCCGCACAAAGGATTTCAGTTTGTATTTTATCTGAAGTTATTTTAATGAGCAAAGATTATTGCTATTGTATAGGTCATTGACAAAGACTGTTCCTTTATTTTTTAACAATCTTATTATTGATCGATTTTCTTGTAGCAGTTTCGATTGGAGCAGCTAAAGAGGGGAATCGTACTAGATCTTTTTCATCTCTATACCAAAGATTTAAAGAGGGTCTAATAAATCTAGGCAGCCTTTAAAGTATATTAAAATTCAATGTGGAGTGTCAAGGGATGGTCTGAATGGGGGTGTCTCCCAGTAGATAATTTTCTAGTCCTATCCATCTAGATTTGTTGTATTCCTTGTTCCAGCTGATAACTTGGACAATAGCTATATTCTCATATATTTTCTTGTGCACAGGGCCCCCTTTTCAAATTTCAAATGAGCTATAGTCCGCTTAATCCTTGGTCTTTACTCAAGATAGACAAAATCGTCAATTAAAGCCTGTAGCAATTTTATACACTTACTTGAAAGGTTGCCTGGAACGCATTTCATAAAATAGGTTATCTTTGGAATTATGCTCCTATTAACCGACGGGATTCTGGCTAACCAAGAGAGTTTTATATTTCTCCATTCTGTGAAAATCCTCTTTATATATTTTGTTAGATTACTTAAGTTGTCCAGCAAGATATTTTCAGCTTGAAAGGAGAATTTTATTTCTAAATGGACTAAGGATACTGATCGCCAGTTAAATGGATAATCCCTTTCCAGGGAGTCCCCTGTCTCCCCCGCTATTCCCCTGACCAGGGAATCAGATTTGGCACGATTGACCTTAAAAAATGAAACCCGACCATATTCATTAAGCATCTTTTTTAATTCTGCGCACAAGGACCAGGGTTAGAACAAAATCATCAGCAGAGGACATACATTTGTATTCCTCCTTTCCTATGACCACTCCTTCAATCTACAGCAAATCTCATATAAAGATGGATAATGGATCCGAAGAGGGGGTAAACAGCTGGGGAGACAGAGGACAGTTCCATTTTTAATTGTAAATTTCTTTGTTTCATAGTCTACACCGACAACAAACACCTTTGAATCAGAGTATAAAACACCTACTGCTTTGCTTGCAAAGGCTGATCTGACCAGGGAGTTAATTTGATTTTAGTATTAATAACTTGATTTAGGGTCTCCAAATTTGTGAAGATGTAGTCAATCCTCGTTTTAAACCTATTAGAAAAGAATGTAAATTCTCTATCTAGAGGATGCGAGATCCTCAATACATCCTATAAATTTAATGCTTTCATTTGCTCTGAAAACTCCCTAGATACCCTAATGTTTTGGGCTTCCGTTTTTTATTTTATAAATTCCCTGTTTATCTAAGGTAGCGTTCAAAGCCATATTAAAGTCTCCACAAAGAAAAACAAATTTAAGTTCTTACGATAAACCAGTTAGAATTGTACTATAGGTGGGTAAATTAGCATGGACTTGTTAGTAATTCTTTCAGATACCTATATCCCGATTACTCTATTTTCCCTTCTATATTTCTAGAACAAATCTTTTATACGGTTTTAAATTACCCTTCTATCTATTATCTCCAATATACTTTAGCTAAATTATACAAGCTTTAGAATTCATTTCAACTATTATCATCCATGCCCTAAATTGTAAAATAACCAAATTTAATATCAAAATACGGTTCAAATATATCATATCTCTTAATAATATTAAAGCCCTTTTCCCACGACTTCTTATGGCTACATAACCAGTGTGAGTTAATTAATTCTTTATAAATGTCATTATTAAGTGAATGTATTTAATTAAGCCAGTGATATTCTTGTCAACAATATGTAATCCTAAAACTCAAGGTTACTATACCAAAACAAGTTCTATCCTCCACCTTATTATTTAATTACTTTTTGCATCAATTGGTACATTCCATTTCTGTAACCGGGTGATTCTTTCTTGGACTGATTCCACCTTTAACCATTTGAAACAACATGGAAAAGAGCACTTATATTTGATTTCCTCTTGCCGTAGGGCCTGCGTTATCCCTTGGTACTCCCTCCTTCTTGCAAGTGTGTAAGTTGATAGATCTTGAAATATCAAGACATTGTCATAAGGAGGGTTCATATTTTTTGTTGTTGTAGGAAACTTTAACTATTTCTTCCCTAAACCTAAGATACTGAGCCCTCCCTGGGCGTTCGTAGATTTTTGGTAAGGGAATCCTGTGTAAGGCATTCATTTTTGATTCCTCTCTCTGATATTCCGGTAGCAACCTCTGAAACATATCGTCAACATATGTTCTTAACTCCTGCCCTTGTACTGACTCTGGAATACCTCTTAGACAGAGATTTTTCTTTCTAGAACGATCTTTGCATACTATATACTTTCTTAGTAAGATCTTCTATTTTGTCCTCTATCTTTGAGGTATATTTTAGTAGAGCGCTATTATCGATAGTTAGCTTTTCACAGATCTTTTCAGTAGCCTCTACTTTCTGATTTACTTCTTGAATAGCTTGAGAGTTATCTGCTATCTTCTTAGTCAGGGCGTCTATAAGATTTTCTTGTAAATGATCTAAAAGTGCTCTAATTTTAGAGCAGGTAAGTATTTATTCTCCCTGTAAAGATAAGTTACTTTCATCTGAACTTTGGGGAGTATTTTCCGGAGAAATAATTACTGATTGATCTGGAGTAGTGTCCCCTAGAGGCATACCAAGCTGAGTCGCTCTATTTCTTGGAGATATCAATAATAAAAATGTTGATATTTCGCTTTTTTTGTCTTTAGGCTTAATTTTTGGGGACATTTTTATTTTAGACACTTTTTATCTTTTCCCTTTACCTTTAATTATAAGGTGATGGGAACAACCCCCCCCCCCCCTCCCCTTGTTGGCATTCCTACTTCAGTATCATTCAAATGGGATCTTATTACAAAGGCTAAATGTCCACCAGCGGCCTATATCAATCTCTTATATGCCGCTTGCGGCCCAGCTTTCAGGCTAGCTATCCCTCTAGCCACATTCTTGGAGTATTAAGATTATAAGATGTTGTTTAGGCCTAGGGCTAGGCCCATGAGTCCCAAGCGCTTTCTGTAGATGTGCTGCAGGCAGAGCAGCTTTATGCAGGCAGAAAGTATATGAGAATAGCTATAAGAAGGGGTATTGAGAGCAGCTATGGTACGGGGTCTTGGGGAAGGGAGCAGCTATGGAAAAAGGTTCTTGAGGAGGGCAGCTGTTAGTGAGTTGATATCAGAGGCCCCGCCTAAAAGAAGTTGGCACTAGAAAGTTGGTACCGGTGGCTATTCATTCACTAGATTCTCCAATATACAGTAGAGTAAATGCAAGTCTTCCATATTCTCTCCAGTGGAGTAGGTGAACGTCTTCTATAATCTTCAACAGCCACTAAACCCTCTCCTCCTTGCTTCATGCCTTCTCTTACAATATTACTTCTCTATCCAAGCAATTCATTATATCCATAAATTCTAATTATTAAAAAAAGAGCAGGGTTACAAACAGAAATCCCATTCGGATTGGCTTAAATTTGATGGACATTTATTTCAGGCAATCAGAACGCTCACAAAAAGAGCTGTAACCGCCATTTACGGAGGGGGAGCTTCTCCTTTTTTATTTATTTTTTATTTTAGAGTGGCAGGGTTTCTTTTGGAGGGCACTTTCCTAGCCCAGAAGATGAGGACAGGGGCTTCAATCAATAAGGAAGATGACCAACCCCTCTTCAATCAAGTTGGTTAGCCCGCCTAGTTCAGTGCAGAAGAGTGAGGACCATGGTGTTGTTTATCATTGATGGATAATCATTTGGGGTAGGTAATTGTTAATAATTGTTGATTATCAATTAATGCTTATTATGTAGGTAGTGTTTTTTATTTTAATATATTTTACCATTTTATTTGTAAATGTTTTTATTTTTACTGTAATTCTTTTTTATTTCTCGTGACTTCAGTTTTATTATGTTTTGTAATTTAGGGGGGGTTATTTTCTATAACTGCTTTTTCTATTTATTAGTATTTTTTTCATTAATTAGGTTTATTTATGTTTATTAATTAATTAGGTTTATTGTTTTAATTAATTGGGTTTATTTTTTAAGTATTTCATTAGGTTTATTTATTTAGTAATTAAATAGGTTTATTTATTTAGTCATTAATTAGGTTTATTTTTTTTAGTCATTATTTGTTTTTTTTATTCTAAATATTTTAGATATAATTTTATATTAGTTTATTGGGGCGTTCATTTTTTTAGGTTAGTGTTGTGTTTTTGTAATGGCACTTAATGTGTTATTAATTAATTGTTTTTCCATGGGGGTCTGTATAGACCCCCATAGGTAATATGGGGTTAATTAGGTAGCTATGGGGGTCTTTATGATTCAGGAAAAAAAATCAGTTGAAAAGCTAAGGAAAATGTTAATGTATAATTTATTTTAAACTGCATACGGTTTGATTGCTGTGCACAAAAAAACATTAGCTTTACTTGCGAATGCACTATGATCGTCCATTAACGATGACTAAACTGTTACTATAATATTTAGATGGATCCCTACCTTGTCGTGGTGAAGGGGGGTGTACTTCGATTAAACTGCAAGCTATATCATGCAGGGTCAGCCAAGATGGGCAGGTCATGGCAGAGGGTCAGACAAAACTCCACTAATGTTGCTTTATGGACAGTCACAACCAGAGACATAACAATATGGCACCGGAAGATGAGCCCTCACGTCAGACGTTGCCTACAAGATCTAATGAAGTGATTGGGCCAAGCCAAAAGCACACCCAACTGCGTATGTGTCTGGAGGGGAAAGGAAAGTCCGCTGCTGCAAATAATAATTCAGCATAGAAACCTAGAATGTTAGAACTATGAACCAAAGCAAACTGGACATGGTCAGAAATTAGATAATAAGGTTAAACATTGATATCCTGGAATATAGTGAACCTAAATGGACTCGAATGGGACATTTCATATCAGACAACCACCAGATTTTCGACTATGTCAAGAATTCCACAGAAGCAATGGAGTAGCCTTCCTAGTTAATCGAAGAGTGAGGACCAACGCAGTGCTCAGTTACAACCCAATAAATGACAGAATGATTTCAGTTTGAATTGAAGGCAAGCTATTTAACATCACAGTGATTCAAGTGTTTAATCCCACCATGGACGCTGAAGAGGCTGAAGCTGTCTAGTTCTACAAAGATTTCAACACATCATAGATATAACACCAAGAAAAGATGTTACTATCATCATAGGAGATTGGAATGTTAAAGTAGGGAACCAAAAGACTCTTGGAATAACTGGCAAGTTTGGCCTTGGAGTACAAAATGAAGCAGGTCAGAGATTAGTAGAATTCTGTCAAGATAATAAGGCTGCAGGAAGTGATGGAATCCCAATTGAACTATTCAAATTTCTACAAGATGATGCTGTGAAAGTGCTGCTTGCCTTATGCCAACACAATTGGAAAACTCAACAATGGCTAATAGACTGGAAACATCAATCCTAAAAAAGGCAGTGCCAAAGAGTGCTCCAATTATCAAACAATTGCACTAATTTAACATGCCAGCAAGATAATACTTAAGATCCTACAAGCTCAACTCCAACACTATATGGACCCGGAATTACGAGATTTGCTGGGTTCCGCAGAGGATGAGGCACAAGAGATCAAATTGCCAATGTCCGCTGGATAATAGAGAAAGCAAGAGTTCCAGAAAAGCATTTACTTCTGCTTCATAGACTATTCTAAAGCCTTTGACTGTGTGGATCACAACAAAATGTTGCATGTTCTTAAAGAGATGGGAGTACCAGATGATCTCATCCACCTCTTGAAGACTCTGTATGTGGACCAAGAAGCCACGTCAGAACTGAACATGGGACAACAGAATGGTTTAAGATCGGAAAAGAAGTGCGACAAGGATGATATTGTCAACTTACGTATTCAACTAATATGCAGAGTACATCATGTGTGAGGCCGGACTGGATGAATCCAAAGACGAATCAATATTGCTGGAAGTAATATCAACAACCTTAGATACACAGATGATACTACTCTGATGGCTGAAAGTGAGGAGGAAGTGTAACACACACCTAGCGTTAGAAGTTAGGAATAATTACCAGCTTTAATATAAGGCTGAAAGGCTATCTATATTCGTTCTTTTCTTCACTCATTTGGACCCTACAGGTCTTAGTAGTGGATGGATTTGCCGAGTGACCACATGATGGCGCTGGATTTCCCTAAGCACAGGTTTATCCAAAGAATTAGCAGAAGACCATATATGGTATTTTAGAACGCATGGGTGTGTGTGTAACTTTGAGAACCGGATATGTCTAGTTTTACATGTGGCTTAAGGAATCATTTGTGTGGACAGCTGACCAGTGAGGGGACTTTGTGAAGGACACGTGACCTAATTGACCAATGAGAGCTAGGATATGAGTATGCGGGTGGGATTTAAATATACAGGAAATAGGTAGGATACCAGGTTATTTTCTGTCTCAATGCTGCTGGCTCTATTACAGTCTGCAGCTCTTCTATCTTCACTACACTGTGAAGGCCTGGTAAAGTATTATACTTCACACACACACACACATGGACATAATTGGTAGTGTTAAGAATGCCTTTCTGCTAAGTTAAGAGATGTTGTTTCCATAGTATTATCATATATTATTAATGTATTTGTATGAAGTATTGTGTTCTAATAAATGCACATTTTGTAACCATAAATCTGTAACACCTCTTGAATATATATATATTTATTTGTTTTTCCGTAGAAGACAGGAAACTCATAGGATGAGATTAGAATAATTATTATAATCATAATTAATATGATTATGAATAATAATATTGTAATTAATTAATTTAACCGTTTTTATAACAGTTAATGGCGAGTCTGCCTATTTTTCTTACCGTGTACATTCACTTGCATTTGGGGGGGGATTTAATCCAAAGTCTCTTTGATATTACAAGTGAACTTAGCGGACGAAAAATTTAACCTGTGGTAATTGGTGATATTGTCGAGCGTTTTCTACGAAGAAAGTCGTTGGCCACAACGTTTTTGGTTTTTGGGATCCAGGGGCAACAGAGTGAGACGCAATTGGAGTAAGACGGACGTCATTTCTGTGGATCCATTGGTATCCAGGCGGAGACATCAATTTGGGGTGCACACATTTTTTGATTAGGGACCGTGCTGAAGACCCATCAAAGTGTAAGTAATGGAGATAATTGATAAATATGCTGAATGTAGCGATTTTGAACCAGTGATTGTTGAAAATTAAAGTATGCTTAGCAGAATACATGATTTATGGTTACAGTGTGAAAAGCAAAATAAGCAAATTGATAAGAAAAAATGGTGTTTAACCAAAGAGAGAAATAAGTTACAGAACTGTTTGAAATTGTTAATGTGTATTAAGAACCAGATGAATATGGGTATAATGGGGAGTATTCCAGTTGCAGCAGTTACAGAGTACAGAGACTAGTCAAGAAACAGACTGTTGTCCAAAATGTGGCATAAGTGCAGATTATGTGGATACTTTAGAGGATAATTATCATGCAAGAGGACAATTAGTAGCCTCACTCAGAGCATGTTTATCTGATCAACAACGTCAGATTGCAGTAATTAATATTAATGAGCCAGCTTGTACATCAGCAGACGAAGAGGGTGGATTACATCTTGTAGAAGAAGAGCAGCAAGTAAGAGAAAGAAATGATGTAAGTGATAGTTCTGATGTTAGTAGGACTATACCAGACTTAACCCCTCACATAGTAAGATCTCACCCACTAAGTTTAAGTCAAGTACCAGATGCTTCACATTCAACACCATGTGAGAGGAATAGAGAGAGGAATTCTGTAACACCACAAGCATCTGCAATAATCAGATAACAAGACCAAGATAAAATAGTGAAACAGTTAATAAAGTTTAAACCACTATTCCCACAATATGATGCAAAGATTGATGTGTTGTCCAATATGTATAATTTTGAGTCATCTGTGAAACAATACATGCTTTCTCCTAAAGAGGCATGTGTTATGTTAAAATTGTGGCTTCCAGGAGGTCTAGCATCTAGATTAGATGCCCCAGTTAGTGGTCCAAATGATAGCAATAGAGATTGGTTTAAAGAACACAAATGGGGTACAGAAGGGGACAGGCTGAGAGCTGTATCTAGGTTAGTCACAGGGAACAGAGACTTAGATAGCCATTCCCTTGCTGAGATGAGAGTAACTGTACAGGATGACCCATGGGTGTTTGCTTCTAAATTTGAGTAAATGTACAGACTCACACATAGAGTGCCCCCAGATGAGACCCCATCAGATATGTCACAGTATCTAGTAAGAAAATTTACTTATTTGGACCCTAGCATACAAATGATGGCAGAAGAGAAAGACGCCATGGAGGCTGTGCTATGTATTATTGGTAAAGCACGGCAAAACATTCTAAGGAAAGGAGTCACATGGTCACACAAAATTGCAGTTGTGACTACTAATGAAGGAAATTTCCTTCAGAGGGATTTGTAATAATTGTAATAAGCCTGGACACAGATTCAGAGTTTGCAGGCGATGGATGAGGGAGCATAAGCAAGGTGAGCGATGGCAGGCACACCAACATACATTAGGGTCTCCAAAAGATAGGATTGATAAGAAGGGTGCTTTCAGACAGACTGAGCCTAAACCTCCTGATAAATCAGGACAGGAATTTGCTCCAAAGACCGGGACTGTTAATAATCTGTATGGGCCAGCACAGGAAGCTTTAAGAATGATGATGGCAGGGATGGAGAGGAATCATGAGAGGAAATATGAGAATAATTACTCTCTGACTTCCTTATCTAACTGACTAACACCATCCCTGGGAGACATGGTTCCTAATTGCAGTACATTTAGGGATCATTCTGGACTTCCCTGTGTTAATGGGGTGATTTCATGACACAAAATCACTAATTGACACAGGTGCTTCACTAACTTTAACAGATTTGCCACTAAATCCCCCATATGGGGCAAAACAAAAAACATTTATGAAACTTGGGGATCCCAGTCCCAGGTTTTTCCAAACCCAACAGTAACTGAAATTAGGACATGAGTGGACAAAGGAAATTACAATTTGGCAGAGTAGGAATGCAGAAAGTATTTTATTGGGTGATGTCGTTATCAGTGCAGAAGGGATGATGGTTGATTTGTGTAATAATGTACTGTGGATGGATACTAGAGGGAGAAAGCATGTTATGTTAGATGAGTATTCCATGAGTCCAGTGGCATCCATTATATCAGTTCCTTCAGAAAGGGTGTGGCCGGACACTGGTAGCCACTCTGATCTGAGGAAATTAGTGGTGGATTTCCCTGACAAGTGAGCCCAAAATGAAAATGACTGTTAAATAATGAGGGAGTAGGCTAATATTTCTCTTTTGTTACAGAACCAGCAAAGTCTCCCTAGTGGGTACTCTATTCAGGATGGGGTTAATTTGCTATAGTAATCCTACAGAGCCACAGGCCAAACTTCTTTTTGTAGTCCCAAAGCATTTACAGAGACAAATTATACAGCAAACTCACTCTCTTTTGGGACACATTGGTCACAGTGCCTTAGAATACCACCTTGGCCAGAGTTAGCGACATCAGCTCAACAGTGTATTCAAGAATGCCTTATCTGTGCTCAGATAAATCCACGCCCTAAAGGACAAAGACCAATTCTCAAGAGGGTACCAGTAGCTGATGGTCCCTGGAAATCTATTCAGATTGATTTTATAGGCCCACTTCCACTATCAAAGGGGGGTCTTAGATATGCCTTAGTCATTGTGGATATTTTTTCTAAATGGGTTGAAGCTATTCCTCTTAGGCGTGATACTGCACAAGCTACTGCAAAAGCATTATGGGAACATGTGTTTTCGAGGTGGGGTTTTCCTGAACTCATTGAGTCAGACAGAGGTACACATTTTACTGGACAGATAATGCAAAGCCTCTGTGCCCTACTGGGAATACTGCAGAGATTCCATGTTCCGTATCACCCACAATCCTCGGGTATAGTAGAACGCATGAATCGAACCATTAAGTCTAGATTAGCCAAAATGCTTACACAATATGGTAATTCTTGGGTTACACACTTACCAGCAGTTCTAATGGCTATTAGAGCTACACCTGCCACCGCTACTAAATGTTCTCCCTATGAGCTCATGACAGGGAGACAGATGTCTCTAGGCCACCCAGGTGATCCTCAATTGTCCTCTCCCCTGAGAGAAGCTGTGTCAAGAGACCAATATCTCTCCCAAATTCAGGAGCAGTTAAGATTACTGCTACCTTTTGCTGCCTCTAATATGGCCCCAACTGATTATAAAGTGTCATCTAAAATTCAAACTTTGTTTGAAAAGGAGGGAATGATCATGATTAAAAATTTCAATAAAAATTATCTATGGGATGTAAATTGGGAGGGTCCCTATGGCATTCTAGATTCATTAGGTACTACAGTGCTTAAGGTAATGAGATCAAACCCCAGAAAAACCAGAAGGCAGCCTGGTCACAAATGGGTCCATGTAGACCAATATAAATTGTATAAAGGGACAGAAGTCCAAGATGTAGATATTTCTGCTAAGAACTGATACTTGTTTGATCTGTTCAGATTTGGCAACAAGAAATCAACAAGGAAGATGATAATGCATTTGTTTTTGGGGATTGTATGGACAATGATATTCACATGTACTAATCAGGCAATCGATGGACCACAAACTACCTCTTCCACAAGACAAAGAAGAGCAAGTCATACACAGACGATCAAGGCATGGACAAAGATATGGAGCAATGACAATTTGGAAGAACCATGTTTTGATCAACTGACTTTAAGTGGGGGTGGGACTGTGGACATTGTTGGGACAAAAAGCCATAATAATATTGGTGGGTTTTGGAGAGAAAATCTAGGCAATAAAAGGAACTGGAAATGTGAATGGACAAACTGGGGAAAATGGACAATAGGTCTGATTGGTGAAGGTATTAGGTTTTCCCTTCATTTTCAAAACCCTGTTATGTCCATGAATCAGCAAGGGTATAGCATAACAAAAAGTGATCACTGAGAACATGACCAAAGAAGGTGTAAAATTGCAGGTAGTGGGATCCAACCGGGGTGGACAAGTGAAGGTAACATTAACAATAGATGAGGGGAGGGAACCTACAACAAGAGCCCCTCCTCTGACCTATTCTACCACACTTGCTCCACCAAGGGTGGATAACTATGCTGACAATCCCATGTGTGGGGATAAGAAAGTACTTTCCAGTGGTCCCTTTCAAATTAGTGCTATGAACCCCACACCAATATTGAGGGATGCTACATTTCATGTAGAATAAGGTTGACAGATTGGCTAGTTTCTAAACACTTTCAAAATTGTTCCACAATTACAGCTACTATGGAAAGGTCTTTAATTAGATGGGTAATGGGTACCAGAAAAAGAAGTAATAGGGATTTCGTGGATACAGTGCTGGGAGGTGTAGGAACTGGTCTAGGGGTTGTGAATTCTATTGATATTTCCAGTCTGACTACAACCTTACAGTCTGAGGGTTTGTTAAATTCCAAAGGTTTACACACACAACAAACCATAAATACACTTGTAGAGGGACTGACAAAAGCAGTTATAGATATACAGGGACCTGATGTACAGCATATTCAGGAGATATTGGTAGGGGTAATTGGGAAGTTAAGGGAAGTGTCTTGGGATTTTGTATGTCTTTCCATGCAAACCGAGCTATCAACTGATTTTAAGATCCTGGCGCAAGCTATGGTTAATAACCATACCGCCTTGGGAGGTTGGCAGCAAGCTGAAATTAACAGGTTTGCTTCTGACCACAAAGAGTTATGGGTGAACTGTTGGCTTGGTTGCAAGGGAAATATATGTAGAGCTAATTCAATACCAAAACATCTACCATATGACATAATTGGGAACTCCAGTAACAGAATCACATGTTTTACATCATGAGTTAGAGTTTCCCAACTTCATAGTAACTGATACCACCATAGAACAAGTAGATGTGGAAGGTTGCATGATATTCCCCACCAAAATCTTATGTCTACCCAATCAGGTTAGAACAGTATTTGATTCATGCTGGCATAACCATTCATATTGCCAAGGGTTTGTAGAAAAGGTTAAACCCCAAGATATGATATTCCCCTTAGGACAGGGAAAGGTGTGTTTTGTTTCATTGAAACTAAGGGATGAGATAAACATATGTTTTAAACATTGTATATCTAGGGAACAGATTACTCAGGGAATTTACTGTGTCATAGACTATCCAGTGAGAATAAGTTCACAGCAGTTTAATCTCACAGTGCCACAGATATTAACCTACAATAAAACCCTGGTGTCTCCTCTGATTGTACCAGTTGTATCAGACAACACACCTTGGCAGAAATGGGTAATGCAACTTAAAGATGATCATATACTGCTCAAACACTTACAAAATTTTGGAGAAAGGGTACACATACATTTTCACCATCAACAGCAAGAACTCCAAAGGATTGAACATAGATTTTCTGATCTGTCAAGTGCATCCTGGTGGCAGAAATAAGGTAATTCCTTTTCAAAACACTCGTCATGGGTTTCTGCTTTTGGAAACCTTATATTACATCCTTTCATAATTATTTTTATTATGTCTATATTATGTATTATTGTTCAGATATGCATGTGTTGCTATCTAAAATCCATGATAGCACATATATATCATTTGTACTATGGTATACGTATTGAAACAGCTCTAGTAAAATAGCAGAAACACAAACACATAGCGGGGTATAGCAAACTTTTCAAATGAATCATATACTCACTCTTATACTCTTTCTAAGCTTCTATTGGAATGAAAAGGTTCATGTGTCTTTCATTGCCAAAGGGGGGATGTAACACACACCTAGCGTTAAAGTAAGGAATAATTCCAGCTTTAATATAAGGCTGTAAGGCTATCTATATTCGTTCTTTTCCTCACTCATTTGGACCCTACAGGTCTGAGTAGTGGATTGATTTGCCGAGTGACCACATGATGGCGCTGGATTTCACTAAGCACAGGTTTATCCAAAGAATTAGCAGAAGACCATATATGGTATTTTAGAACGCATGGGTGTGTGTGTAACTTTGAGAACCGGATATGTCTAGTTTTACATGTGGCTTAAGGAATCCTTTGTGTGGACAGCTGACCAGTGAGGGGACTTTGTGAAGGACATGTGACCTAATTGACCAATGAGAGCTAGGATATGAGTATGCGGGTGGGATTTAAATATACAGGATATAGGTAGGATACCAGGTTATTTTCTGTCTCAATGCTGCTGGCTCTATTACAATCTGCAGCTCTTCTATCTTCACTACACTGTGAAGGCCTGGTAAAGTATTATACTTCACACACTCACACACATGGACATAATTGGTAGTGTTAAGAATGCCTTTCTGCTAACTTAAGAGATGTTGTCTCCATAGTATTATCATATATTATTAATGTATTTGTATTAAGTATTGTGTTCTAATAAATGCACAATAACCATAAATCTGTAACGCCTCTTGAATATATTTATTTATTTGTTTATCCGTAGAAAACAAGGATCTCATAGGATGAGATTAGAATAATTATTATAATCATAATTAAAATGATTATGAATAATAATATTGTAATTAATTAATTTAACCGTTTTTATAACAGGAACTAAAGGATCTATTGATGAGTGTAAAAGAAGAGAGTGCAAAAGTTGGCCTGCTGCTCAACATTAAAAAAGATCATGGCAAACGATAATCTCTGTGACAGTTTTTATTTTTCTGGGATCCAAGATCTCTGCAGATGGTGACTAGTTATGAAGTTAAAAGATGTTTGCTTCTGGGGAGGAAAGGTATGGCAAGCTTGGAGAAACTAGGATATTAAACTATATACAATGGTCCACATAGTTAGAATTATGGTATTCCCAGTAGTAACATACGGATTCGAGAGCTGGGCCATAAAGAGGTCTGAGTGCCGTAGAATTGATGATTTGAATTGTGGCGAAAACTACTTGGAGTCCGTTGGACTGCAAGAAAATCCAATAATCAGTACTTCAGGAAATCCAGATGAACTGTTCACTAGAAGGTATGATCATGAGGCTGAAGCTCAAATATTTTGGCCATATCATGAGACAGCAGGATTCCCTAGAAAAGACTCTGATGCTGGGAAAGATTGAAGGCACAGGAAGCAGGGGATGACAGAGGCAGAGATGAATAGATGAAGTCACTGAAGCAATGAACATGAACTTGATGGAGCTCAGAGGGGCAGTGATTGAGAGATGTATCTGGTGTGCTGTGGTCCATAGATGTTACTCCTATCATAGGAGATTAGAAAAGTAAAGTAGGAAAACAAAAAATACCTGGTTTGGCCTTGGAGTACAGAATGAAAAAGGTCAGAGATTAGTAGAATTATCTTTCTCTTTGTCATAGTAAACACCCTCTACCAAACAACCTTAGAGGAGACTCTATGTATGGACATCACCAGGTGGACAATATAGAAATCAGAATGACTATATTCTCTGTAGCCAAAAAATGGAAGAGCTCTATACAAAGTGCAAAAACAAGACCTGGAGATTTTAGCTTAGATCATGAGCTTCCTATTGCAAAGTTCAGAAGTAAACTGAGCAAAAGAGAGAAAATCATATCAAGCAGATACAAAACAAAAATTATTTAGACAGAAGTTTTGACATTGTCCAAAAAACAGCAACACGGATTATCACAAAAAGATAGCCAGATTTTCTCCTTACTTTTCTTTCTGGTGAGGCTTTGAAAGTAGCCCAGTAAAGAAGGAAAGTTAAAGGTAGTGGAGATGGGAAAAGATTTGTCCAACGGAATGCTATATTCCAGAGGATAGCAAGAAGAGACAAGGAGACATTCTATAATGTAAAGAGATAGAAGAAGAAAACAGATTGGCAAAATCAAGAGATCTTTTCAAGAAAATTGGGAAACTTTCATGCCAAAGCAGGTATGATAAAACACGAAAATAGAAGGGACTTAATGGAAGCAGATCAGATAAGAAAGATATGTCAGGAATACACAGAAGGTCTATGCAAGAATAATATGGACAACATTGACAACCTCAATAGTTTGTCCAGTGTGCTGGAGTCAGACATCTTAGAGAGTGGATTGAGATGGGCCATAGGAAGCCTTGCTGAAAAAAGGCTGCAGGAGTTGATGGAATCCCTGCTGAACTGTTCAAAAGCATAAAAGAAGATGCTGTTGTTTGCATTGTAACAAACCATTTGGAAAAAACACCAGTCGCCACTGGAATGGAAAAGTTAAGTCTACACCCCCAAAAAAGCAGTGCCAAAGAGTGCTCCAATTATCAAACAATTGCACTAGTTCCCTCTATTAGCAAGGTAAGTCTTAAGATCCTGCAAGCTCAGCTCCAAAAATATAGGAACAGAGAACTACCAGAAGTGCAAGCCAGGTTTCACAGAGGCACAAGGGATCAAATTGCCAATGTCCACTGGATAACAGAGAAAGCAAGAGAGTTCCTGAAAAAAAAATCATTTACCTCTGCTTCATAGAATATTGTAAAGCCTTTGTGTGGATCACAATAAAATATAGCAAGTCCGTAAAAGAGCTGGGGATACCAAACCATCTTAATCACCTCCTCAGGAATCTGTATGTGAACCAAAAAGCCATGATCAGAAATGGACATGAATAAAACAAATGGTTCAAGATCTGGAAAGGAGTGCAACAAGGTTGTATATTGTATATTGTCAGGGGCACAGCTACCACCAGTGTAACAGGTACAGTTGAACTAAAGCCCTAACCTCCAGGGACCTCTCTCTCCTTCCCTTACCTTTCTCCTCCGTTTCTCTCTTGCATTCCAGCTCATCCTCCCTTTCCCCCTTCTTTCTCCCCTTTTCACTTCTCACTTTTCCTTTTACTCCCAATGCCCCCACTATCCTCTTTCTCTCTCCATCCCCTTGCACCTGTTTCTCTCTCTCTCTTTCTCCTTTTTGCTTCTCATTTCTCTACTCCTCTTGCCCTTTCTCTTTCCCCTTATTTCTCTCACCCCTACTCAGCTCTCCTTTCCCCTTTGTCCTCATCCTCTCAGGTAGCTGTTTAAGTTCAGTGTTAAAGCTATTAACCCAGTAAGCTTTTTACATACTTCAAAAACATGAAGATTTCCCAAACTACATTTGTCTTCAACTGTCACATGCTATGAAATCAAAAGGAAGGCCAAGAGAGTAAAGTCCCCAAGGATTCTTCATGATTGTGGCATTACTAGGAATAGGAACCAACTCGATTAAAGGACCAGACCAAACATCAGGTCTCTCAGTATCTAGTTTGCCACTTGCTAGTTCAAGAAATATGAATTAATAAATTCAACAATGAAGTCATCTGTAAATAAAATGGTTTAAAAATGAATGTTTTTTTTTTTTTTTTTTTTTTTTTAAATGTTTATTTTTCATTATTGCAAAAAACAGATTTAAACATATTACAAAAACATAATCAAATGATTTTACAACAACAATTTATAAGTTATACTCTCTGCCATTCGTACTCTATCATTCACCATTCATTCCTACTGACATTTAAATGTTGATATTTGTGTCTTGTTTTTGGTCCCAACTTTTCCATTTTAGTGTGTCACAATTAATAAAACCTTTTTTTTCATAATCTCTCTCTAGTTCTCGTATATATTCTATTTTCCACACGATATCAAAAAAGTTTGGAGCAGTTTTGTCTTTCCAGTTGGAAATTAAGATATTTTTTGCTACTGAGAAAGTCAAAATCGCAAAGGCTTTTTCCTCTAACGTGAATTCGTTCGGAAAGTTATGCAGCAAGCTGCATTCTCCCTTAAACGGGTATTGCTTTCCCACAATATTAAACAAAAATGTATAGCAGTTTTTCCAAAATGGCTCTAATCTTGGGCATTCCCACAGAATATGCAGCAAATGGGCGGTATTGCCACAATCCCTCCAACACATTTTTTCCGTGGGATTATGGGAGATTTGAGCGATTTTAACGGGAGTAAAATACCAGTGATTAATTATTTTAAAAAATGTTTCTCTATATGTTGATTGTTTGATGAATCTATTTGTTAATTTTAAAGATGCTTCCCAATCTTTAACCTCTAAAACAATTTTTAGGTTCTGCTCCCATTGCTCCATACCTTTGGTTTTAGATTTTTCTCCACATGATCTTGTTATGTTAAAGCATTTACTTATTAAATGTTTATTTCCTGATCTCAGGAGAATTTTTTCTACCTCTTTTGACTCTTTGCTATTTTGTAGGGTAATGTTAACTTGACTACAACTGGATTTATATGCTTCATAGATTAACCATTCTTCTGTTGCAATCTTAAATTTTTTTCTAATTTGATCAAAAGATGCCATAGATCCTTGGATTAAAGTGTCTCTAATTCGTATCAGGCCTTTTTTTTTTCCACTCGTTTAAAGTGCCTTCCATATTTCTATGTAACAGTGCTTTTAGTGGGGTCATTAAACTGCCCTCTGGTATTAAACCGTTTTTCTTATTAATTTGTTTCCAATTTTTTAAAATTTCTTTTACCACCCCTGATCCTGTCATAATATCCTTGTGGGGAAATTTCCCTTTATAAAACAAGGCTGATAAGTGCCATTCTGGAATTAATGCTTGTTCAATATGCCACCATGGGAGAAAAGCAGCTGTTTCTAGCCATTTTAACGCGTGAACTATGCTATTGGCTTCTTGGTAAGGCAATAATAACGGGTAAGAAATTCCTCCTTTTACGAAGGTTCTTCCCATGGTTATTTTTTTTATTCTTTTATGTTTGGATTGATGTATATAGTAATCTATCATTCCTTGGAGTTTCTTTAACCATATTTTAGGGGTTTTGAAAGGAATACATCTCAAAAGGTAATTAACTCTTGGAAGAATCATCATTTTTATAACTGCAATTCTACCTGAGAATGAAAATCTATTTTTTCTCCATTTTTCCATAATCATCTGACATTTCACATATAAGTCTCTGTAATTCTTATCCACCATTTTTTGAGTTTTGCTCATAAACACTATTCCTAGATGTTTGAAAGAATTAGAATTCCAATTAAATGGGTATAAAGACTTCAAGTTGGATAGTAGCTTTTTTGAAAAATTGAAGTATAAAGTTTCTGATTTTTTGTAATTCATTTTATAGTGCGAAATTTTACTGTATATTTGGATTATTTTTGATAAATGATAAAGAGATTTTTCTGGGTAAGTGAGTGATAAAATAACATCATCTGCATAAAGGCTAGTTTTGTACTCCCTCTCCTCCACCCTAATCCCAGAAATATTGGGGCATGCTCTAATAGCTTCAGCCAAGGGTTCTATCATTAAAGCAAATAGGGAGGGAGAGAGAGGGCAACCCTGTCTAGTACCGTTTGATATTTCAATTAAGTCTGTGCTACTTCCCAACCCTGCTATTTGTGCCGATGGGGAACTATATAGTGCCCCAATTGCTTTAGACCCAAATTCTCCGAACCCGAATTTAGTTAATGTTATTCTCATATACTCCCACCCTACTCTGTCAAATGCTTTCTCTGCGTCTAATGACAGAAATAGGGTGGGAGTACCTCGGGAATTCGTTATTTCCCCTAAGTTCATGATTTTTCTGATATTGTCCGAACCTTGTCTTCCTGCTATAAATCCCATTTGATCTGTTGTTATTAGTTTTCCTATCACCTGTTGAATTCTAAGGGCCAATATTTTTGCATATATTTTAATGTCTGCATTTAATAGCGAAATAGGCCTATAGTTGGAGCAATATTGTGGGTATTAAAAATGAATGTTAACGTGTATGAGCTGCTGGGTCTGTCTCCACATCCCCCCTGTCACATGACTCAGATTGTTTATGTAGAAGCCATTGAAGTTATCTGGTAGCTGTTTAATTATATAGGAATTCTGACTTAAGCATTAATTTAATATAATTGTTTGGAGAATCAGACAAGAAAAGCATTGATATCACTAATGACATCTTGGTCACACAAAGCACAGGTATAGGCTGCCAGGTGATTTCAATGGCGTCCACAAAAACAGTGTTGAGTCATGTCTCAGGAGGGAGATGAAAACAGTTAGGTAATACTTATGTTATACCTACTTTATATACAGATGGTTTTATTGTTGAATTTATAAATGCACATGTCTTGAACTAAGAAGTGGCGGCAAACAATATGCTCACCGCTTATCTGGCACTTTCACTGGCCGCTAATGGTGCCCCATCTATCTTTAACTCATTATCTAACTTCATTGAAACAAACACAGTTCTCAAAAACCTGCACATATTCCACACCTCTCAACAACGAACTACTCCAGCTAAACTCATACATTGACCTTATCACCCTACGTCACCCCTGACCCTATGTCATGACGCAACATGCCCCTGACTCAGACTTCCCCATTTCAGCAACTAGCCCGAATTTAATGTTGTTTTCTGCTATTTTTAAAACTAGTTTGCTTGCATACCATACATATTACACTGCTTTTCTAGTTTTATAAAGCTCTGTGGACTTGAGATAGGTACATCTAAAGAGAAATGTGTTCTAACTTGTCAGGTTAAAGGGCTATTTGTTCAGAACTGAAAGTCATAAAAGCATATTTAGAGTTTAGGAAATGTATATTAAAGCAACAAGTGGTGGGAAATTGTTCTCAGTACTATTTAAGAGAAAGCCTTGACAGTCTACTGTAAATTACTCCAGCTCTGGAAAATTGTCATACTATTGTGTATACTATGAAAAGGACCACTGTGTGGTGGGACCCCGGACCTAAGTTGATCAGGAGTAAATGTAAACTTACCATGTGTATTCCCTTTTCTCCCCTGCTTTATTTTCTATTATTCTTTCCCTTGTTTTTTATTTTTGTTTCTATTTTTTCTCATTCTTTTTGAATTCCCGGTTTTATGTATGGGGAAAGGTTCAAGTTAAGACTTGAGGAGGAAACTCTTCTTTGCATTTATCACAAAAAATGGTAAAAATGTGAGGTGATGGATAAACCACAGACTGATTGCAAGATGTCCTTAAATGTGACCTTATTTTATGCTTTCAATGTGACGTGCGTTATGTTATCTCTTAGTGTTTAAGGCTACCAACATACTCTTGTATATTTAGCCCTTGTGTGGAATCTGTAATTGTTAATTCACTTTGTTGTTATTTATTATTTTCAATTAAAAAGATTGGAACAGAAAGGACCACTGTACCTTACAGACTCAGACTCAAGGACAGACATCTTACTAGTAAATGTGGAGGGCTATCCCCTAATTCATAGCCCTTGAATAGCCTCTATCTCCTGGTCAATATCAGCCTTAAAAGCAATTTCCCCAATACATAGAGATCATTATGAATGAAATAATACTTAAGGTCCAATGAAACAATTTTATCAGTGTGGTTAAATATATAGAAAACAAACAGTTGATGGCCGAGTTGAAGCGGTTAAAGGAAGGCCTGTGTCAAAATGAAAGAATAGACTTAACCAACTAATACCTCCATGAGGAGGATTATATCTAGAGAGAGATGCGGAGTTGACATGGAGGAAGCTGGAATACATCCATTAATGTTTAGCCAGGCAATATGGTTACCCATAGACCCAGGCACCTCTATCCTTATAGGATTTTCCCCTCAATCCTTCCTTTCCATGTGGGATTTCCTCATCTCTAAACTTCTGTTAATTTCAGAGCCCTCGCTAATGAGCCCCATTTTATGAATCCGGCGTTACCTCCAGGAATGAATAGAGTACTTTAAATAATTTTGGGAAAGGGACGTTTCTACATATAGAGATTTATACATCCAGCCTCAGTACTGTTCTTAGAGTTAAAGTGGAGAATCACTTTTCCCTCAATGTATTTTAGATACCTGCAGCTACGTAGCTTTGAGCTCACCACGAGTTGCATACAGAAGAGGAGGAGCAAACATTTTCCTTGCATCCAGTTATGTGTTACCATTTTGTTCGTTTTTCGAACCTCCAATAAGTAAATTTGGAAATCCTAAAGCAATACAAGGGCGATCATTGTTCTCCTGATCTAAACATTAAATGTTTAATTGTGCAATATCAATTTCTGTATTTCTATTTACTTTAAGTCACTAATATTTAAGGTTTTGAACTCAATAGTCTGATATTGTGTCCACGCAGATGGTCCACGCTACTCTGTTTTACTCATAAATACGAACAGAACTAGTTTCATAATGTTACTCAAATAAAAACACATAATTGACCACCAGATTTATTTTTTATAAAATATATTTCATATCGTCGCTGTATAAACATACAAGTTCACATTTGTTTCTTGTATTACAATAGAAATAATACTTGGAAGACAGCTGAAAAAAGCTTCAGCAAGACGGGGAGAAAAGATTTGAATCAATATTACAACATGCGCATATACAACATATTCATTTTACAAATCAGCTTTTCTTTAGAAAAGATTTTTTTTTTCAATTTTTCTGCAAAAGTAAAACAGAATATACGTTTAACTATTCACTTTAAAAAAGCAAAATGGTGTCATGTATGTGCGGTTAGTGTTTAACACGGAACAAAAAACGTCGTGTTACACAGCTTCTGTTATCTATATATGCACTGTTCATTGTATATACACATACAAAAAAATACATATATTGGGAGATATTTATGGCAACAAAAATCCCTTATGATATGGAAGCAGTAAATAGTCACACAAGTACTTAGCCCTTCAGTTCCGAGAGTCAAAAAAGAACGTCCACAGCCTGAAGGGTTAAAACTAGTGCAACCACTTTAGGCATTTGTATAGCACGGAGGAGCAAGAAGGTAGCCATACTACTTTCATACCATGGACATGTGCCAGAATGTAGAATTTGTTTATAGCTTAATATACATTCTTATGAATCTTCCCAGTGGACAATATATTGCAGCCATAGCCAACATAACATTTTGAACATCATGGATGTTTGAGTAGTGTACAAATATCCTCTGTGAATAAAAGTTTATGGAGAAACAGAAAAAGGCTAACTTATCCACTATAACCCTTCATGTAATTAGGATTCCAAAGATATTAAACTACACTGACAAACTTCAAACATTTTGGTCACCAATGGAGCAACTTCTCAAACTGGGAAGATTCACAGGTGTAAATTCTACATTTGTTCTTCAATGCGTCTCCCACAATGGTACGAACATTTCATTAAATGTGTTATTACAGAAGCTATTCTTGCAAGTAACAATTTGCTTCTGGAGGCATCTCCAGTAACAAGAGTTTAAATGGGCTAAAATAAGCTGGGCTTCCAAACAAGAAAAAAAAAATATTATGTACAAAATTACAAGACGTCCAAATCAGCATCAGGCGTAATGAGATATTCTCTTTACTCGCTCCCAACAAAGCTGTTTTGTTCCAACTATTTTTGTAGTTCATTTGAGTATCTAATTTGATATTGTGCAATAGAAAAGCTAAATTATTATAGAGATTAGCGGTGAGTGCACTTTTGTGAATGCTTTCCTGGCAGATCGGCTACAGTTCGCATTTTAAATATCTGACTGACTGAATAATGAGATGTTAAACATCTTCTGAATATCAAAATTACAAGAGTAAAAAAAATGAAAAAAAAGTGTTTAGTCAACCAAAGTCAAATTTGTAACCATTTCTATATATAAAATGTTACAACCTATGGAGGTAAACTTTGCATGACCGATGACCAAAACACACCATTGTATAACCCTTTCATTCATTCAATGTTTACATCAGACTATGATGACTTTCTAAAGGTTGTACACATATATAATAGTTTATACACATCTTGGTCATATTGTTGGGATGAATAATGGCTGCAAAGACCTTCTCAGAACTGTCCTGCCAACCTAATAGAAAGTGTCACAGCCTATCACTCGACTCTCTGCATAAATCTATGCAATACATTCTTTTTACAAAATGGCTTTTTAAAAAATGGAAAAAAGCAAGAACTAAAATGCTGGCCCCACAAAAGAAGAACCTAAAGATCTAACTAGTGCGTATGACAAAAAGAATCTCCCTATAATTAAGATAATACAATATCAAAGGGCAAAACATTAAAACAGAGGGGAAAAAAAGATGTATATTTTTATTAAATTTCAAACAAAACTTTTTTTTTTTATATCAAAATGTTTAAAATACTCATTACACTTTTGCCCTTGATATTAGCTAATAATATCAGTTATAGACAGAATCAGACTAACCACTCATTGGATTACTGATGACAGTGCAAATCATACAAATATCTCAAAATAAAAATAAAAATTGGAAAACTGAGAATTTTATCCACATTAAATTGTTTCTCTAAATGACCTCTTTTGAAGTGAACAACTTTCTTTTAAACAGAGACGTTGTATAATCTATGCTGTTGATTTATCAGTCTGTACAATAACATGGATCTATTTTCACATGTAGACCAAAATTGCAAATAATCCTACACCCTACCACCACTTACTGTTAACAATTTGAGAATGAAAATATTAAATGAACTTCAATAAAAACAACTTTGTTGCTTTGCCATCTTATATTCAAAAATAAAATATTTGATTAAAAAGATAAAATCTTTCAAAAAAATATGTATAAGACATAAGCAGCCTGATAAGCAAAAAACGATAAAAATGTATTCCTCTTTAGCTGCCACAGCATCCCGATAGACCAAAGGTCTCTTCAAGAAGTGTTTTATATGGCTACGTACACGTCAATAACTATATTTATTACACATTTCAATGTTGTATGACATGCGTTTCCATAACCAGATTCCCCTACTCCATGCTGCCTCTACTCCTCTGCCTAGAGACATTTCTGTTTGAAAACCCAACATAATGTGTTTTCCAGACATGATTACTGGTCGATGATAATGTCTGCATTGCTAGTTTTGGATTTGTGTCTTTGCAAGATGACTTGTAAGGAGGAGGTAGTAAATTGGCTGTATGGACAAGCGCCAACCTAATTACAAAGTACAATCTACTCCATAATGGTGGTGGACATCTGTCAGCTGCAGAATAATTTGAAACAAATCTGCCAATTGGAAAATTCACATGGATGCTTCACCAAGCTTTGTGGTGAATGCCATCCACTGTGTCTGCAAATCACCTACTCCTGATGAAAAATACAATTTTAATTTTTACAAAGACTCTGACAAGACCTTCAAAAGCAATGGTTTACTTTATCCAGAATTTGAATACAAGATATTAACTAGTAAAAACATCAAAACATTGACATGTCTTGAGGACAACAATGCCGAACATTGGACATGGCATTATTAGCAATATTGGGGAATGGTCAATCAAGATGTTGTTGTGTCAACTAATCATTTCAATTATTTTTATTGTGTGACATTTGGACATATCATTTATTGAAATGGTTGGGTATATATGGTTCTATATAAAATGGTTTTATATAAAATGGTTCTATATAAAAAATGTCCTATAAATGCATATCATTTATAAACTATTGAAGTGCAAAGCTTTTTTTTTTTTTTTTTTTGGAAAAGTCATCTAAAACTGGTGTTTTATTTGTATCTGTATTGTATATTGCAATCAGAAGAGTTGTAATAAAATTGTGGTTTTTGATGCTTGGCACTTCATAAAAAAAGATTTAATACCCTTCCCCCCAAAGGTGGGGACAAATTGGGAAAATTTAGAACATCAAATCATTTATTTGTTTAATAAAGATGTACTTTTTAAGTTTTATTTTATCCATATGCAGCTTGAGTTTTTTTTTTTTTTCAATATTTCTTATTAAAAATATTAAGGTTAGTGAGCTGGCACAAAAATAAAAAAAAACTGTAGGTTAAGCTGGATATTTTTTGTGACATTTGTCTCACACACACACACAACTACATTTTGATTCAAATTCTTAGATAAATGTAGACATTTTAGTACTCAAAAAGGTCTTTATGAAATATTTTGAAACATGAACTTAGCATAAACTGCATTATCGTGACTGGTAACCCAATTCTGTTTGAAATGTTGAATTAATCATATGTGGTCCCATCCGATCACTGTTTAGCAAAGGACACTTTGAATTTGTGATACCATTTATGACCAATGAGGTGAGAGATATGTTTGAGCTGAAAACGCCAAGCATATGGATTCATAATGACTTATGGTTGAGCTGCTTTTCGGGCAAGAGTCAAAAAGGACATTCCAAATCGAAGATGGCGGCCTGCTCATGTGAGCGAAAGATGAGAACTAATGTAAATAAATACATGGAACTTGTCATATGAACAGCAGCTGCAGTCAGAGTAGGGAAATAAAAAAAAAAATCAACTTGTAGGACTGTGAAAATTTCTCTTTGTGCTTTACAAAAATAAAATGGACTGAACGTGTAGCTATAGAAAAATAAAAATAATAATTTATGTGCAAAATTTAGATGTCTCTCTGCCTAATATTTCCTACAGAGGAAAGAAGTCCAATTTCCTATGATTAAACAAGGTGCTAGTCAGACTGAGTGGTTTCCAAGGAAAATAAGCAAGTGAAAATTAATTCAGGTTGACAAAATTAAAGAAAAGTAAAAAAATATATAGCTTATGAAACACTATGTCTAGATTAGCAGCGTTAAAAAACAGGGAGTCCAGCAATAATAGCCAAGAAGAAATGCTACATATAATATTCACATATAATATACAATTAGAGTCCAATTAAACCATTACATGTCAAAGATGGAGCCATAGTAAGAATTTAAAAGATGCAGTCCTAATTTGGAAATAGTCAATTCCAAAATTGACCATGCACATGAAGAAATATTAACAAATAATTTGTTTTTTTGTACATAAAACATAAGTGCTATCGAGCTTCATTGCAAAAGTTGAAGAAAAACTAAATACATTTGTATAGAATTGGGATATCACCTTTAAAATATTCTGAAAAAGCTTTAAATTGTATTATTTAAACATGATATTTTTGAAAAATAGCTCAGGAAAATGGTCCAATATATTGCAAATTCAGATTGTTTGAATGAAAATTGTTCATTAATTATATAAAGGAGTGCAGCAGAGGTTCCAAATATTGTATAATTTAAACTGCTGGTATTAACAACAAGTATTTTATATATTGTTATAGTATTAAAGAAATAATAATGTAAAATATTATTTTTTTTATCTGTCAATCACCTGAATTACCACTTGGAATCTGAAGATGCTCGATTTAACTCAAACTGAATTAAGACTGAAACCAATGCATGCAGACCCCCAGTACATTTAGCAAACATGACAATATAATAAAAGATTAACAACATATCCTTGGTGGATGGATATAAAGGCTGATTGACAGGTAAAAATCACATATTTCAATACAAGTTTACTGTCAGGAATCTTTTTTTTTTTGTAAATATAAGTGCATTATCAATGAAATGTAACTCAAATCTACAAACATAACATATTTGGAAACTCTTCTGTGTCGAGTTGATTTGACTTTATGAAAGCAGGCATACTTCAAATTTATCTCATAAAGCTAAACATGCCACTTATAATAGGTCACTCCCTGGCATTTTATATACAGTATTTTGCGTATAATATGGAACTCACAATGCTTTTTCAGCTTATATGTGGTGTGTGAAATGTCCATTAAAATTCACAGAAAGGAAACTTGTGTAAAGTAGCTATATTATTTAATACAAAGGGATTTCCATTTGAAAAAACGATAGGAGGCATTAAAGATTATATTTTATGGTGCTTACAACATGCAGAAGTTATGGTCAGGATGGATTTTAGGTGTTATATTTCATTCAACTGAATTCTTAGCAAGCAGACTCAGCACTTCATATTGATTTTATGTGCAAGCCTTTGCATGTGAATTTGGTACATTGCATACAATTTGAAGTGTTTCTAAAATACTTGAAAACAATCAACTGGTTGTGCGTTTGTTTTAATCCAGTAGCCAGCCTTTCACAAGGATTTTAAATAGTGCATATCCTCTCTGTTGTGTGGCCATACACCAGTGGCTACAGCTAGACTAATTATAGCTTGCTGCTCTTTAATGGCGCCTGTGGCCAGCTAGGAATATTGGCTATGGTGTGGGATGGAGCCACAAATGTAAACAAACTCATAAATGAGTGCTGGCATCCTTGCATTATCTATGGTCTCCTACACAAGAAGAGGGTACATAGTATACAGCACCAATATGGAGTCACCTTTGAGCTTTACCAAGTCTACTCAAAAATGGCCATACTATAGCACTCTCCAGATATACAAAGAGTAATAAATGCAAGACATTTGCAGTATCTTAAAGCCTCTTGATGTATGTGATGAAGAGAAGAAGGTGCAAAAGACCCCGTAATCAAGCACAGGCAACTGATGCAGTCTGAGATATTCTTCAATCAAATTCTACAAAGAAGCCGCCAGTATTGCTTTTCCTCTGAGCACCACAGAAATAGTCACCTTTGTCTGAAACTTTAAGACATCCAAAAAAAACTAATAGAAACGAGGATGGAGGACAACCATCTCCAACTGTATTCACTTTGTTAATACACTCCCTTGAAGAACTCCCAAGTAGACTGTAGTTGCAGTACTGAACAAAGTGTAAATTCATAAAACACATGCACCACCACTCAAATGAGGGGATATTTTGTTTCCCATATCTAAATGCTGCAATGTTACAAAAAGTTTTTATTTCCAAATCGCCATGTGATATGAAATAGAAGTTATAGAGAAAATACACAACTTAATTGTGCAATGAAGATTATCCATCAGATATCTAGCAATAAGTGCAGACTCCATTTATGACGGAACCCATCATTAACATAACCTTCCTATAGGGAAGTTCATTAGCATGATAAGAAATTCACTGCATCAGGCAAACTTGCAATGAACATAGTGATTTATGAACAACTCATCCCCTTTTGTGAATTCCTGTCCAATCTCCGCAAATTGTCCAGTGAAAGTGTGGTGAAAATAAATGGATGATGAAAGTAGAATGGTAAAAGTAATCTTAAACAGTCTTATCGAGCAAACAAACAGAAAGCTGGCCCCCTCAATGAAGGGTATTACATTTTTATCTTTACTGTATGTACACTTTGCTGCCTTCAAATTTCATGTATACAAAAAATATTGTAGCATTAGGTTTTTACAATTCAATCAGAATGAGAAAAGCTTGGCAGACACTATATTACAACAGGACGGTAACCTACTCTCAGAAAGCCTTAAAATCTTAGGAAAACGTAGCAATGCGGGATTGGAAAAGAAGATTTAAACACTTTGGTCCCTGCACTTCCATTTAGCAAAGATTAAAAAAAAAGAAACCTATTGTCTATAAAAACAAACAAAGGGAGAGCGTTAAAAAATCTGCCAAACATAAAATGTTGTACATGTCTTGGAATTTACATTAGTACAGTCTTTAAATCACCACCCCTTTCTCGGAGATGCTTTCAATACAACTCTTTGAGCCTTGGGGTATTGAAGCCAGGTTGTCCACCTTTCAGTAGACCGTGCATGATCGATACATAGTTGCTCAGTCCAGGAACCGCTGGCAGGCCTTTTTCCACCGACATGCAGTGCACCACTGGTCCCGATGCTCAATGCCGTACACTTTACGGCACTTCTTGGCTTCCCCACGGACTTTCCTAAATGACAACAAAAGGCCAGAAATAGAGTTATGGAAATTATTTGAAAAATAAACAAAAAGGACTGTTACTTAAAGTGGTCTCGCTAGCAGATACATCAAGACACAACAATGGACCCAGATTCCAGCCTATACCTGGATGAGTACAATTGTGTTGTTGATGTCAATCATTTGTCATCCTACTTTATAGTCATTCAGAAATTTTTCTTTGTGTTCCTTAAGGACAGGACTGGGGACCATTGTACTAGAGTTAAAGGGAACCCAAAATCAAGTGGTTTTTAGGTTTTAAAAAACACCCAAAAAAATGTCTATGTGACGTCATCCATTTTTTCTACATTTAATAATGAGCAGCTCACACATGTTAATTTGCTGCTTTGATGTGCTAAATAGGATTACAGCCTGCTTGTCTATCTACAATGGCCAAAATGTATCCCCCCCAATTTTACCTGGCTGTTAGAGCGCTTGATAAGGGTGGGAGAGGGGTCAGAGTTGCACATTAGCTGCAAAAACTGGTACTACAATGTATAGTCAGTTTTTTCATGTACCGTATTGGTCCGAATATAAGCCGCAGCCGCATATAAGCCGCACCCGTAAAGTTCAAGGGGAAAAAATAGAAAAAAGATAGTACTCAAATATAAGCCGCACCCGTAAAATTGGAGAGAAAAAGACTCTCAAAGTGATCAGCCATTGCAAGAAAAAATGCTTTCTAATTAGCACTGTAGCTTTTTTTGCAGGTTACAGGCTTTACAGGGTGTTAGAATCACTAAAACCGGAAATTGCTATTCAATACCGCAGTCTAAAGCACGAAAATCGTCACCCTTAACTCGCATTCGCGCAAATCTGCAGTAATTTTGCGTTCGCGAATAGAAGCCGCACACAAAACAAGCAAAGTTTGCAAATCGGCAATGATTTTTTTTTTTTACGGTCGCGAATATAAGCCGCATCCGTAACTCGCAATCTTAAAAATAGGAAAAAACAAAAGTATCCATAGTGCTTTATTAAACGATGATTATGCTAAATGCATTCTAGCTAATATTACAGCATTTTTTTTTATTGAAGAAAGGTGCAGAAGTGGAGTGGCTTTGGATCATTGTATCATTAAACCTATTTTTCTCCAATCTACTTTGATACATGTTGTACATTACAAGATAACTGCTGCTTTTATACATATAACAGTGTTTTCTGACTGGACAACATAATTCTGAACACAGTTTGTGGAACAAAAATGTAAAATTATATACATTACTTATTCATATTAGATTGTAAACCAACCCACTGTATGAAAGTAATTCTACTTTCCACAAACACTATGGTTTCCATAATTATCAGTTCAGATACAAATACAATTTATTTCAGATTTTCTCACAACCAGGTATGCCATGCTCGGCAATTCTACAGGTTAGTATTTGTCTAATGCCAGAGCCATTTTGGAACAGTTATGGAAATTGATAGAGTACTAGATCGTAATTTAAAACAAAGAATAGGTTTGGTTTGGCAGACAAATGTCAAGTTGTAAGGAGTACATTTATATACACTATATAATAGACCCGATGTGATACATGATTATATGTGGATCCCAATTTAGAACTTTGCAACAAAGTTTTGGCTGTGAATATTTTGGCCGCTCTTCAGTGCTATTTTTGATAATCAAGGGATCATTATACAAGACAGTAGAGCCATATTGGATCTCACTGAATTATCTCCAGATTACCGAGGATATTTTAAAATATATTTTAAAATAATTCTCTTGAAGCTCACACAAAGTTCACAGATCAGGGGTTCCGATTCTGCACATAAAGCAGCAACTTTTAAATAGATTAATAACAGGTTGATCTGCTTGTTGTATCCTGTATTACTAAATGCCTGTAGGTTATTTTTTTTTTTTTTTACTTTAAAAACCACACAAGTTGTACTCAAGTACCTATAGGCAATGAACAAATGCCAAGAGCAGAGGAGGCTATTGAACAGATAGGGAATACAATTGGACAACAACAGTGTAGAAATAGAAGAGAAAATAAAAAAACATTTTTTTTAAAAGAAGTCTTTTAAAATTACTAAACTTGATAGAAGGGCTACATTTTTAGACAGCAAAATAAAACACTGTTTTTAAATATTTAAACTTACATACAATCACACTTTCACTGCCATTTTTAACCTGTCCCTTTTCCACTGCATGCAAGGTCCCATCCCACTTTTGTATACAAAATGTAATATATTAATAGGTTGTATTTTTATTTCTTAAATTGCCCATTATTAAGTGTAGTTCTTTAAAAGTCTATTCTAAATGTAGGAATAGTGTTATTTTATAACTATCTAGGAATCCAGGACCTGAGTGTTGGGTTTGAGCATTAGAGATGTAACACCTACACATGGCTGTATAAGAACAGTGATGGTCTGTAAGGTACAATACCTTAATAAAGGGATAGTATTAATCTCAATGTAAGTGAAGTGGTTTGTGTAAGTTGGAAAAAAAAAGCCTTACCTGTTGCCGTTTGCTGCCCGGGGAGGGGAAGCCACAATCAGGTGGGACTTTATCGATGGCGTCTGTTGTTGCTGTTCACTGAAGCTGAGTGACCGGCTTCGGATCTGAGAAAGATATTCAAAATGGACAACATATTAATTTGGGATGACCATTCTTCTGATAGTGTTATGTTAAAGTGAAACAATCTGTTAAACATCATTCATTTTTTAACAACCAACAATTATCAGAAACCAGCACTAATACACATGGTCACGCTCAATATCACTTAAATGGGTAAACTCATAGGTACAAAATAAAAATTTCATAAATATTGAAATGCAAAAACCTAACGTACATTTCTAAATGTTTTTGCTGAAACTAGTTAGGATTCGTTAACCACAACAATGTCGGCCTACTTTTATAGTCTATATTACCTTTACACAAACTACCAAATGTTTCCTTACTTGCACTATGTCATTTTCATTACAATACAAGGAAAAAGAAACATTTTTGTTGGTAATTTGTCTCTACTTGATTGCCCATCCCATATTTATACAGCATAATAAACTTGGTCATCAATTATACAGACATAGAACAGTTCTCAATTGGCTGGCGAACCTCAGGTATAGTAATCCGGAGCAATAAAGAGAGGTCGGCAAAGCATCATTGTGATTTAAATCATAAAAAAAAAAAAAAACAGGTGCATGTTCAAAACCTCTGACATTACAACGCTTCTCCTGCCATAAAAGGCAGCTGGGTGAGTATTTAAGCCAAGCATATGTTGACACTATATAAAAAGCAGATTGTCTTTATCGTTTAAGAAATAAAATAGTCTGTAAAGTATGACCATGTATCCTCAACTTCTGCTAACAGGAATCAGATTAACATTAAGATGGATTCCATTACGCAAAATGGGAGATCTCTCCCCCTGCTAAAATATACCCTAAAGCATCTAAAATAATATATATTGTGTTAAGAGAAGTTCCACACAATATAAACAGATACAGACATGTATTTACCATCATGAATTTAGCACTTACCGCTGAAAAGTGATACCAAGCAACTATCTGAAAGGGTTTGCCAAGAAGCTAGATAACACTTTCCAGATTTGTTTGGAAGCACTAGACAGGTTCAGGCAGATTAAACACACAAAAGACTCACCGGAGAGAGGGTGGGAATTGTGGGGGGAGCAGCCGCCCAGCTTATGCTGGTGAAAATGTGAGGAGAAACTGGAATCTGGATGGAGGGCAGGGCCTTGGGAATATAAGAAAATACAAGTGTTAAGAAGAATACAAAATGTTAACTACAAATAAAATCAAGAGATCCCATGGAAGTAAATTGCACAGTACAAATGTTTTTTGTAAGAGATGGAAAGTGTTGGTCAGCACTACCTGGTATGCATGATCTGCCTGAATGTGCCAAAAAGAGCCTGGAGCGGACTGGCTCAGAGCACTGGGCAGAGGCGACTCTAGAGATGGCACCTCCAGTGCTTGCGTCTCAGGTTTGGGCGGCACTGGCTGAATGAGAAGCGGGGCTGTGACCGTGCTTGGACTTCTTGGTGTGGCTTCCACTTCAGCTTCCTCCTTCATTTGAACCTCAGTGTAATAAAAGTCCTCCTCTCTCTTACGCTGGTCTGAATCTGCACCGTCTCTGTGGATTGAATCGCACTATGTAAAGGGCAGGTCTTTTAAAAACATTTTTGACACAATGTATAAAATAATAGTTAGACAAAATTGATCAAGACAATAACATTTGTATGCATAATTTAACTTACAAGCGTTACAATATGATTGTTGAATATTAACAATATTATATATAACAAGTACAACATGCTTCAGGGATCAAACCATTTTTTGCACATTGAGTTTAACTAAAGCTACTAACTCTCATACCCAAGATGCTGAGTCTTCACGTGGCGTTTGATTCCCACAATAGAGCGCAGAAGTTTTCCGCAGTTCGGCCACAGACACTTGTACATGACTTTCACAGAGTTCTGTAGAAAACAAAACAGAACATAAAATATTGAAACATCTATATCAAAAATAGTTTTGCTAGTCTATTACTTTGCATACACATAATAATGTTAATAGCAGGGACATCAGTATGTGTCACATACAAATTTACAGCCTTATTAAATTGTGTTCGGCCAATTGAATAGGGCTCTATATAAGCACAGAGCATATTTTTTTTAACGGAAATTTTTAGTTAGTGAACTTCTAGCCAAAAGCAAGGACTTCACTAACTAAAAACTTCTGTAAAAAATATGCTCTGTGCTTATATAGAGCCCTTTAGAATTGGCCGAATTGCAATTTAATAAGGCTGATAACTTGTGTTGGTGTCCCTGTAACCTTCACCAAGAATATTTCCTTAGGTTACATAGTAGTTTATCAGGTTAAACCTTTTTTAGGTCTCTTTGTAATATGTGGATGGATTGTGAATTGATCCAGAGGAAGAACTCCATTGAAACCTTGCCAATTGTCTCATAAGGGGAGGAAAACCCTAAGATACCGGCAATCAGATTAACCCATCAATACTCTTCCTTCTCTAGTTTTCCAGGATAAACCTGAATGCCGTTTTTATTTAAATATATATCAAACCCTTTTTTTTTATTTATTTATCTATCAAATCTGTAGTACCTTTCTCTTCCGTGGAGCTGGCTCATCCAGAAGAAAAGGATCAGGGTCAGTCTCAAACCCTTCATCGACATGGGAGGTGCTGAAGACCTCACTTGTATACTTGGGGCTGGCTTCAGTATGGGGAGGAGATGGAGTGGAGACACCACTGCCAGCACTCCAGTGCCCGCTGGTTGTGCTGCTGCCACTGTCCGACACGTCGCCACTTTCCTTCCACAAGTCACAAGTCACTTGAGGAGCTGTGGACGGGAAATTATAATTACTGTAATGGAGTTCTGTTCAGTAAAAGAAACATAATAATGGGTCATACAAAGCACACATAGCTTAAAACAATGTGGACGCTGCAGGAAAGCCCACCATCCAACGAGCTTGTGTATTAAACAGTATTGTTGGGGAATAAAACACATTATATCTATATAGAATAAATGGATGTCAACACTAACGACAACCGCCATATGATGTTGGGGTGTAGATGAGCAAATATAGTCATTATTGTCACTTCAAAAGGATACAACATAAATTTTCACAGGCCAAATTATGGTACTACAGTAAAGCAGCAATGTGTATATTTGTAACAGAAAGTTATTTAAAAACAAAGTAAAAAAATCGTAATGGAATGGCAGCTTTGAATTTACTACATTTTAGCCGTCACTCAGCTCAGGAGATCCGCCTACTAAACGGGTCTCGTTATTACGTAAATGATGACCATATGATTTATTTATGGTGGCCTGGATGAAAGACTTCCTCTTGCATATGGCTTCTTATGTAACAATCAGTAAACAGCCTCAGATCTCACAATCCATGCGTATAAGGAAGACATTAATCTAGCAATGAGGTAATTATATACTGGTAGTCAGATCAGTCTATCCATGTTGTTACACTACCATAATTTGGACTATTGCTGTGGCCATATAAGCATTTAACTGTTTTTACCTGGAATGATGTCACTGCAGGGAGGACTTTGTACGATGGGGCTGCAGGACAAGCTGGTGAGCACCATTGCTGCCATCATCTCATCCATCTCCACAGCATCTGACCTTCTGTATCAATGGACACAGGAAAGGGAAGACAGATGTAAATGGGAACATATTCAACATAAGTACAGTAGCACAAAAAGTCATAAAAAATAAATCTTAGTGGCTACTTTCTGATTCTTTAGGTTCTTCATTGAAGGCTCACACTTACCTCTTGGGTACGTCAATACTGCATGAGACTGATCTGGAAGTTGCTGTAGGGCTTGTAGGAGGTGCTTGTTCCATGGGGAAGCCCATATTTCTTTGGGTCTCTGCAAGACGAACATCTTCCATCTTTCTGCACAGATGGAGCCCAAGCTCAAAAACATAGACTTTCACTTCATCATCCACATGGTTATGTTGTTCCACCAGACCGGCATACTCCTTACCATTGTGGGTGATGTACACCTGATAGAAAAGAAGAGAGAAGTGAGCATGCCATGGAAACCCTTTACATCAAAGGGCAAAATGCCCACCAGTAAATTGGGCAAGCTTTACAAATAACCGACAGGAGGAAGAAGATCAAATCCAAAACAATTCGTGTTAAAAGAAAAAAAAAGGTGCTACATATTGTTCTCAAAGGGATATTTATTTTGCTTTGCTCCGAAATAACATTGCATGGATGTTGTTTTTATTCCAAGTTTGTACATACAAATATAAAATACTGGACTTTTGCACAATAATGTGTCAAAAATTGTAATCCGCATTAAAAAAATATAAATGAGGGAATAAAGTCCATGAGCAGCATTTATTTATAAAAAAAAAAGAGGCCATTATCACTTATCCCCTTTGACCTCATGCCATGAGCCAAGCAATCGCACAAGTGGAAATTTCCATCTCTGATTTGAACACTCATTAACTAGTAAAACATCAAGACATTTACTCTTTAATAAGCTCATTGCAACAATATTATAGGTTTAAACGGATTATCAAACTGCAGGGACTGCGCTGGAAGATACAAATTAATATCTACAAATACATATATGTAATAGTATTGTTGCGCAAGACTTTTGTTTGGTTTGTTTGTCCAAGATATCTCTGCCAAGTTGTATTTTGATTACTGGATCAAAGAAGGTGTTATATGCAAGAGCAAAGACGCAGACCTAATAAGTTAAAAAAATATATTTATTTTTCCAAGTTCTTTTTAAGACATTTTTCTTTTCCACACAAGTCTCAAGGGCCAGCACGTAAATGTCGGCAAATGTTGTTTGCTGCACGACTAGGCGCTGGCACCATACACAGATTCCTTTGACATTGCCGTACTTTCCAATTTTACAAAACCCAACTGCATGGCCAAGAAGGGTAGAGAAGTGTAACCCTTTCTGTACATTTACATATTGCACTATATAAATGACAGGCGGTTGTATCCACTTAAATAGTTAGTTGCCTACCACAAGATTTCATGGAAACTGGACACATTCTCAAACTCTACAAAGTGGAGGCGTCAAGTTCTCCTTCACAGTTCTTGGCCAATCATGGAGGGGAAAAAATCATACATGGGCATGACATTTCAAGGAGAACTGGTAGGAATAGCTCAAGCACTAGGACCAAAAAGGGGTTCCTATATTTTTTTGGCTGAGAATTTGTCAATTGCATAAAACAGAGGAGAAGATAGATTATATTGTCCCTACAGCAAAACAAGTCACTAACATTTGAATGAACAAGTACCAAAATAACAAGGCTCAAATACAGCCCAGTTAGACATAAAAGTCACCCAATGATCATTTTGAAGATAAATGAGATAAACTATTATAATTAATTTCAGCACAATTCTGTTGATTGCTGAATATAAAGAAAAACTCTTATAAATCTTCATTAAATTCCTCTATACAGGGAGTGCAGAATTATTAGGCAAATGAGTATTTTGACCACATCATCCTCTTTATGCATGTTGTCTTACTCCAAGCTGTATAGGCTCGAAAGCCTACTACCAATTAAGCATATTAGGTGATGTGCATCTCTGTAATGAGAAGGGGTGTGGTCTAATGACATCAACACCCTATATCAGGTGTGCATAATTATTAGGCAACTTCCTTTCCTTTGGCAAAATGGGTCAAAAGAAGGACTTGACAGGCTCAGAAAAGTCAAAAATAGTGAGATATCTTGCAGAGGGATGCAGCACTCTTAAAATTGCAAAGCTTCTGAAGCGTGATCATCGAACAATCAAGCGTTTCATTCAAAATAGTCAACAGGGTCGCAAGAAGCGTGTGGAAAAAGAAAGGCGCAAAATAACTGCCCATGAACTGAGAAAAGTCAAGCGTGCAGCTGCCACGATGCCACTTGCCACCAGTTTGGCCATATTTCAGAGCTGCAACATCACTGGAGTGCCCAAAAGCACAAGGTGTGCAATACTCAGAGACATGGCCAAGGTAAGAAAGGCTGAAAGACGACCACCACTGAACAAGACACACAAGCTGAAACGTCAAGACTGGGCCAAGAAATATCTCAAGACTGATTTTTCTAAGGTTTTGGACTGATGAAATGAGAGTGAGTCTTGATGGGCCAGATGCATGGGCCCGTGGCTGGATTGGTAAAGGGCAGAGAGCTCCAGTCCGACTCAAACGCCAGCAAGGTGGAGGTGGAGTACTGGTTTGGGCTGGTATCATCAAAGATGAGCTTGTGGGGCCTTTTCGGGTTGAGGATGGAGTCAAGCTCAACTCCCAGTCCTACTGCCAGTTCCTGGAAGACACCTTCTTCAAGCAGTGGTACAGGAAGAAGTCTGCATTCTTCAAGAAAAACATGATTTTCATGCAGGACAATGCTCCATCACACGCGTCCAAGTACTCCACAGCGTGGCTGGCAAGAAAGGGTATAAAAGAAGAAAATCTAATGACATGGCCTCCTTGTTCACCTGATCTGAACCCCATTGAGAACCTGTGGTCCATCATCAAATGTGTGATTTACAAGGAGGGAAAACAGTACACCTCTCTGAACAGTGTCTGGGAGGCTGTGTTTGCTGCTGCACGCAATGTTGATGGTGAACAGATCAAAACACTGACAGAATCCATGGATGGCAGGCTTTTTTGTGTCCTTGCAAAGAAAGGTGGCTATATTGGTCACTGATTTGTTTTTGTTTTGTTTTTGAATGTCAGAAATGTATATTTGTGAATGTTGAGATGTTATATTGGTTTCACTGGTAAAAATAAATAATTGAAATGGGTATATATTTGTTTTTTGTTAAGTTGCCTAATAATTATGCACAGTAATAGTCACCTGCACACACAGATATGCCCCTAAAATAGCTAAAACTAAAAACAAACTAAAAACTACTTCCAAAAATATTCAGCTTTGATATTAATGAGTTTTTTGGGTTCATTGAGAACATGGTTGTTGTTCAATAATAAAATTAATCCTCAAAAATACAACTTGCCTAATAATTCTGCACTCCCTGTATATTCTGAAATAGGCAGGCTGTTCAAAATAAACAGGATCATTATCAGAGGCCATTGGCATTTAAAAGTAACCAGCTTATCCGACAGGGACAGTAGACGCTTGTATAGTTGACAATATAACATCTAGCACAAAATGCAAGGCGTGTTTATCACAATGTGTTTAAGCAATACATTATTAAAACTGGGTACAAAATGTATCTGGAACTTAGGATCCAAGCAGAAACCTTAGGAGCCATCAGTAATAATGTAGGTGCTGTTCCCTGGCTCCCAGGATTTGTCAAGCCCTTATTTTTAGTAGCCGATATCTTGTATAAGCTTGCATTCTCATGTTATGCGTTTGCCCAACCCGCGTCTATAACCAAAGCCAACATACTAATTGTGACAGAGCTGAAGGTGCGGAGCAATAACTTTATTGTGTACTGCAGTCATGGACACCCTATCTGGAGCCTCCAAACATGAGAAACTGGTAAAAGCCCACTTCTACAGAACGGACTCACAGAATTGATTATATCTTTATATATGAAGAAATAGGAGTATAACAACTAAAAGTAAAATTGTAAAGGTGGTTGCTCTCTGGGTCACAGGATTTTTCAAGTCCTGACCCAAGATATAGACGTACAATGCTCCTTCTTTAACAAGAAGGTGGATGCTATGTTGTTGGAACCTATGCAAAAGTCAGCAGATATGTACCTTCTGGCCAGGATACAACTTGAAACGACTCATTGGTAGGTTCCCAACAGCAAAGGTCTCTTCTGAGCAATCCTTGTAGAATCCAGGCTCATAATGTCCAAGACTGGCTCCTCCAGCAAGCTCAGCCTGCATGGACACCTGCCCTTCCACAAGAATCCCATCAGCAGACAAGCTGGGAGTACAGACCCTAGCACCAAGGAGGGACCTCTTCCCAAGACGTTTAGACAGCATGCTCGCCATATCAGCTACAGGAAGAAAACAGAAAAGAAGGAATTAGCCAAAAAAAATATGCAAATATAATAAATATATTTTCAAATTTTAGTTATAAATCATACACAGCAGTATCCTGCATTAGCACATGGCCTGCTACTTTAAAAAACGGAGGAACAAACTGATACTTCCCTTTACTAGTTTTAGTATTTATTTCAAGTTTTGATTTAATGGGTGAAATTCAGCACATAGAAATGCAAGTAGGAAATTGCACAAAGCAATACAAAAAAAAAAAAAAAAAAAAAAAAAAAAAAAACTTACAAAGAAGTGGAGCTTGACATACATTTAAATCCCCCCCCCCCCACCACCACCACCACCACACACACTTACACCAAAATTGGTTGTTATAGACCTATATATCATACACATTTAAAAATGGAGCAAACTCCACACTGGCGTGCCAACCACTGTGTTCAAATAAATACACACAGTATGCGTTTCCTCAGTTACAAAAACAGAATGATAAATGTTCTATTAAAATGAGGGTTTTTAATAATTAAAACCGATATAATCATTTGATTTTACAAATATCTAAAAAATATTTTTACATATTGCTTTATCTATTTGTGACTTTGAAACAAAGTCATTATATAGTTTCCATAGGGTAGTAATGAGCTAATGTTGTATTATACTAATATCTATAATTTAATTATAGGGGGGTTGAGAAATTTATCTGAAATTTAGCAGCCAGCCAGGCATTTTTAAAAGCCAGGTTATGGATTATAAAGAGATATATATATATATATATATATATATATATATATATATATATATATATATATATATATATACACACAGTAAATTAGCATTTTGCAGCAATATACAGGACATTCACACAGAGACCCAAATACTTCTCGCTGAGTGTCACTGGAAGTTAGTGTTCACACTCACCGAGTGCTGCCTGTGGTGTTAGAGAGCCCAGGCAGGGGGGCCGACACCTCATTAGATCAACATCGGAAGGCAGAGTTTTTACAAGGGAAAGTCCCCACAATAAATAGCGTGGGAGGAGAAGCTCAGCTGTGAAGAGCTGCAGCAATGTACAAACTCAGCAAAAATCCACTAGAGCGTTTCCGGCAACACAATGCAACATGCAGAACACACAAGGAAACAAACGCAACGCGCAGAACACACAAAGAAACAACGCAACGCGCAGAACACACAAAGAAACAACGCAACGCGCAGAACACACAAAGAAACAACGCAACGCGCAGAACACACAAGGAAACAACGCAACGCGCAGAACACACAAGGAAACAACGCAACGCGCAGAACACACAAGGAAACAACGCAACGCGCAGAACACACAAGGAAACAACGCAACGCGCAGAACACACAAGGAAACAAATGAAACAACGCAATGCGAAGTACATGCAAGGAATACTGAGGAGTACAGGACAACTTAAACTGTTAGAGGAAGTGCATGAAAATTCAATAAAGCGTAATCTAAGACAGACACACTCACATATATATATATATATATATATATATATATATATATATATATATATATATATATATATATACACACACACACATATACACACTAAAAAAAAAAAAAAAATCACACACACACATCTCTCAGACTATTATAAACAGATTCTGTGTCTGCACACTTCATCTATACCTCAAAAAGGATCACAAAAATGTCTTGGCTACACACAACTAGAGTCCCAAGTATGTCCCAGTCTTCTCTCATTCCCCGTCACTCGGTATGTTTTCTCCGTCATGTTTGAGTGGGACTTGCACCATACAAGATAATGGAGGTGCCACTTTTTTTTGCGATAGATCATCTCTAAATTCATGTTGTAATTCTGTTTCCCAACTATTTCAAAGGTTAATTTAAAATTGTTTAGGGACTTAGTATAATATAACAGTAACATATATTCCACAATGCTGGAGGAATTAAATCTAGTGTGTTGGCTTTTGGGGTAGGTCAATGCATTATCTGAATGAGCCCCAGGTTGGGAGTGTCTTCTATAAACCGCATATAGTAATAGTAACTCTATTCCCGGCAAGGAGCATAAAAACAAAATGGCGGGATGTGGTAGCCACCCCCCCCCCCCAATAAACAACTAATTATACCCATTGTCAGATTCAAGATTTAAAAAAAAAAAAAAACATACATACTTTACGATTTTAGCTCACGCACTAATAAGGAGGGTCCACCCTTCATGTAATGCTACCATGTATCTGCTATGAGCATTAATGTTTTCATTGGAATGGGCATAGTGATATGCACCCAATGCCACACCTGGAACATACTAACTGTGTATGTATGTATGTATGTATGTATGTATGTATGTATATTATATAAAAAAAACGAGGGAGAGAAATAGTTTTGCATCACCACTAACACTACACAGTAGTCCTTCAACCATTTAACACCTACTGATTTTTTATATACTTTCCCGGCCCCTTTTAAAAATTACCATTGTGCAAATAAATCTTAAAATAAAAACTTCAGATCTTCATCTTAAAATAGCTTCACAGGACTTGAAACCTTACATAGAGTCTAGAGTCGTACCCCCCTCCCCCCCCCCCCCCCCCACGGCCACCTGTGCCTGTACACAAGCCACAACACAATCTGTGCACTGGGCCGCGCTGCTTAAGAACAAATTACAAGTCCCACAAGACAACAGACACACCGCGCCATACTCATGAGAGGACACACTGAATACGAGCGACTTCCTTTGACGTATACGATTATTTTTATGGCTTTCCCATACATTTATTTCTACTATACTTTCTCCATTACACATTTTTTTATTTCTATATAACAGGTAAGAATGAAATTAGTACTTTATCAACAAAAGAAGCAAAACCCTTTAGCTGAAGCCTAAGGAAGTTGTAAATTGTATTTTAAATACTAATAATATTTTCTGCCTCCACACAAATCTCTAAATAATCTCGACAATGTATCACGAATAACGGCGAGGTTTCTATACGGATACATTGTATATGTTAAAGGTACTTTGATGCTTCTGGAAATAAAGTATCTTTTTCATGTATACATTATTTTTAAACAATAAAACAAAATAGGCAAATTGCAAGAACGTATTAGTTCGCTCCACCATAGTAAAGTTTTAAATTGTGGTTACATACTGGCTCCTAAAATGATTGACTGGCTCCTAACGTTCAAATACCAATGCAATAAAGCAACACAGCAACAACCAAACAGTATGTATCACTCACCATAATCATATCAGTGAATTGAAGAAATCTTGAAGGAAGTTTAAAGGACAGTCAGTTTTTTTACAGGATTACCTGCTTATTTTTAATATAAAAATGTTAATGTTTAAAATATAAGCTCTTCAATGTACTAATAAATGGCAAATTTATTGTTAAAATAAACATAATTTAACAATAAATAAATGCAAACAAATTTTGCCGGTCTATCTTACTATTAATCCTGAAAACATTCAGGATCTCAGAGGTGGCGCCGCAGGCATCTCAGAGGTGGCGCCGCAGGCATCTCAGAGGTGGCGCCGCAGGCATCTCAGAGGTGGCGCCGCAGGCATCTCAGAGGTGGTCCCATTTCAAAAATCAAATTTGAAAGTCACTCCTTTAAGGGGCATGGCAGAGTGACATGAACGAGGCGATAATGGCAACGCTACCCACTACTTTTATGTTGTTTTGGCAATCAGTTGTGTCGGACCCTCTGTGACCTCATGGACCGTAACACACCATGCACATCTATATGTCCATGGTCATGCTGATCCACTTGGTTTTCATGGCAGAGATACTGGAGTGGGTTGCCTGTTCCTTCTCCAGTGGGCCACAGTTTGCAGCTCCTGGTATTCCAAGGTGGTCTCACATACAAAGAACTGAACAGCGCCAAACCGTGCATGGCTTCAGGATGGTGTGACCTCTTGGTACCCCGACTTGCAATCAAACCTAGGTTGCAAGTACCAAATCCTAACCACTGGACCACCAGGGAACTGCTTCTATTCTACATAAATCACTTGTACTTTGTGTTATAAATTAGGCAATCCTTCTCAATCCTCAAGTTTCACCAGCATCTTATAAAGACGTGCAAATACCAAGAGCCACGGCTTCTAAGCATTTTAGGCATTATGCATACATTTCTTGACACACTAACATATATAAATAAATAAATAAATACATAAATAAATAAAACAAGGCTGCTCCTAACTTTCAGATAAATTTGGCGGCCACTCCACAAGATGATATACTCCACATTAATTCCAGTTTGTGACCTTGATTCTTATTCCCTTTTCCAATGTTTAGGAGTCATAAAGACACATAAAATACTGATCAAATAGCTGAAGGCCATAAACGGTCTGGGACTGGATATACATCAGAACAGATAATTTAGTAGTAAATACAATCTACAGCACATGGTTTAGTCACATCTCCTGGCAAATGCACCTCTTAAAGGGACACTGCAGTGCCATTATAATAGGGATCTATTTTAAATAACTAAGAAAGTTAAAAAAAAAAATCAAACTCCAATGTACAATCTATTATATGCAAGAAATCTATGTTGGTGTCTTATACACATCATCGATCTATTCTGTCTCAACTTCGAAGTCCATTGCCTATCTTATAAAAGGGCAAATAACCTCCAGTGTTTTCACCGACTTGACAAGAATATATGAACAAATAAAGGCAGGTTTTAGAGAAGAAAAAATGGAGATGACCAGTATACAATATAAATAAATAAATAAATAAAAAGGAACCACGTTTCAAATGGTATGGATTAACAGAGTGAGGGTGCATTATGTCGTCTCATTTGCATGTTCCCACCCAGAGTGCAATGCATAAGCTGTATTTCTGAGAAATTTGAGCTTTTGTTAACTTATTTTTTAGACATTCAAATAGAATCACTTATGTACTATTCATTGTTTGTACTACTGTACTTTGTATGGTGGAGGGCTTAGATCACTCTTAGCTCACCATCTGTGAAACGATTGCTATAAATATATATATATATATATTTTTTTTTTTTTTTTTTTTTTTATCCTCAGAAATACAGTTTATGTACTGCACTCTGGGAAAACTGGGCGGGAACACACAAATGGGACGACATAATACACCCTCATCTGTCAAACCATTTTAAACATGGTTCCTTTTATTAGATATATATATAAATAATCAGAGTATTGCAGTATATAGTGATACCTTTTTTATTGGACAAACATATTCATAGGTTTCATGACGAGCTTTCGAGAGCGTTCCTCTCTTTGTCGAGTCAGAGTCAATACTCGACAAAGAGAGGAACGCTCTCGAAAGCTCGTCATGAAACCTATGAATATGTTTGTCCAATAAAAAAGGTATCACTATATACTGCAATACTCTGATTATTCATCTGGATTACTGGACATTCACGGCTACCTCACTCTTCATATATATATATATATATATATATATATATATATATATATATATATATATATATATATATATCTCAAGGTACCATTGTATGCGCGCGTGTGTATATTGGTTTCAGAAGGCACGACAAGTGGCGAAAAAGATGAGTACCAAACGAGAAGAAGGTACCATAATGAGTAATGACAATTGACTCATACAAGTTTAAGCAAGTGCGACGAGCAAGTGTTAAGCGCTGAAACATTTTTCCCTCTTTGAAATTCGTCGAGTTCTGTAAAGTTTAGGAGCCAGCAGTAACATTTTAGAGGCCATGCTCACTAAAGGGCCCAAGTGCTGGCATAACAACTAAAAAGTTAGAAACAAACGAATATAAAATTGTAGGCTCCTGGGATTTGTTAGGGCTATGAGCGTTTCTCTTTTTTTAACGGTTTAAAGAATGGAATGCGAAAAAAAAAAAAATTAAATTCATAACAAATTAAGAAATACTTATGTTATAAAGGCCTGGACATGTAAGACGGTATATAATCAGTAGGTGGTGCAGCGAGTATTTTCATAATAAGAATAAAAGCAGCATGTGCGGACGTGCAGAGGACAGGCAGCCAAAAGGGTAGGATTTTTCGGCTGGGCTGCGTTACAACAGACAAGCAGGGCAGTGCGGAGGTTAAATAAACGGTGCTCAGAGCATGTTAGTGTTGAAATCCAGATCCTGTTTCAACACCAAGGCCCTGGTTTATGATTACCTGATTACATATTAACACACACCGCTGATAAACACGGGACAGTCACATCTAGACGGTATTACAGTCTGGTGACACACCCCCATACAGTGCACTGGTGAGAAGGAGAGTGCAATAGTAGGACAGGAATGTGACAGCGAGCACAAGGTCCCGAGAGCGCAGGAAGCTGCAGGGCCTTCTATGCCAAAACTGTGTCAGAGACGGCACCGCAGACATGTATAGCAGCACACGCAAGGCTGGAGGACCGCAGGCCTCAATTTGAAATAAATAATATATATATATATATATATATATATATATATATATATATATATATATATATATATATATATATATATATATATAGTACGTGTTCACATTTGAATGTCTAAAACAAGTTAAAAACATATTTCATGCCCAGAATTCTGAGAAATACAGTTATTACACTGCATTCTGGGAAGCGTGCCAGGGACATGCAAATGTGCCCACAAATGCTTCGCTCTTGCAATCCATAAGCATATCAAACATGGCTTCCCTTAAGCATTTGAGCAAAGCGTACAGCAATTTCAAGGTTAGTGCCTATCATCAGCGTGGGGCCGGTTCCTTAGCTTGTGTAGTGGTAAGGTTGTGGCAACTCGCCTTCCCACAAAATCTATTGTGCAAGTTAGGAACCAGCCCCAAACTGATGAGATCCATTAGATTGAAACAGTGACTGACTGTGGGTAGGTCTCCTGTCTTGTTTATAATCCATCCCATCCTATGCTGTGTGATATGGTGAGTGTATGCCTTAAAGGAGTTTGCAAGTTTTCCATCTTGCGTCAGCGTTTTGGGAACAGCTCTATAGACACCGGATTCTAAGCTCAGACAGGGCCCTCCATCTTTGCCATGATTTTATATTGTTTTCATCTCTTAACCCCTATATAGCGCTACAGAATATCATGGTGCATTACTAATAAACAATAACAATAATAATAATAATAAATATAAATATATATATATATATATATATATATATATATATATATATATATATTAGTGGTTTGGATTGAAGAGTGAAAATGAGGGCTCATTTGCATGTCTCCACCCAGTTTCCTAGAGTTCAATGCAATAACAATTTCTTGGAAACCTGAGCAGGATTTAGTTTTTAACTTATTTTTTTTTTTTGAGAGATTGAAATCCGCACACCAAGGTACTATTTATTTTCTGTACAGTAGAGGGCTTCTATCGCTCTTTTGCCCAACAAATGGTTGTTATAGGATATAAGATGATCCAATAAATAAATACTTCAGGAAATCAAGACAAACTGTTCACTAGAAGGTTTGATCATGAGGCTGAAGCTAACATACTTTGGCCGGTGGCACGTCTTTGGCGCGCTGGCCACCAGCGCCCTGTCAGAGAACTGCGTTCTGATGACGCTCTTCTCTCCAGCCAGCAGTTCTGAGTAGGATAAATAGAATGCCAGCCTGCATCCCATCTGCTACAGAGACCCCCATCTCATATTTACTGGAGACTGCCAAGGTAAGGGTGTTACACATGCCAGTCCCACTGCCCACAAATATATAGCCCCTGACCCTAGCTTTGGCAGCCTCTTGGCAGGCTGGAGCGCAATCAGAACGCAGTTCTCTGCGCTCTGATGACGGCGCGCTGGTGTCCAGCGCACGAAGGACGGCGTGCCACTTTGGCCATATCATGAAACGGCAGGATTCCCTAGAAAACACTCTGATGCTGGGAAAGATTGAAGGCACAAGAAGGGGAGATGGATAGATGAGGTCACTGAAGCAATTAACATGAACTTGATGGAGTTCAGAGGAGAAGTGACAGAGATGTACCTGGCGTGCTGCGGTCCATAGTGTAACGAAAGAGTCGGACTTGACTGAACAACATATACTTATATATAGGTTTCACATATCCCAGGAGCACTTCTCTCCTAACATCTTATATCCGGCTCCTAACATTTCTTGCAAACTTCTACATTTATCTAAACACATTTTCCATTCTCCGGGTCTAAATAACAACGGATTGGCTGCTCGGTAAGACTGTTGGCTTCTACATTTTGGCATAAATCTATTAACTCCCGTCCAGCAGAAAACATTGGCATGTGGCTTGCAACATTTCCATTATGGTAGTAGAGCTCTTCTCTGCCTTCAAGGTCTCCTAAGGCACCATTACAAACCAGTCAATCTTAACATAACAACTAAACAAAATTGAATACAGCCTTTTATTTCATTTTTTTTCCCTTACTTTTTAAAAACATTTTGCATGTTATGAAGACAAGTTCTCCAAATGGGTATATTGTAAATATTAGCTGCCCTTTAATGGTGTCGGCCATCCCATTTAGCAAACAAGAAACACAAGTCGCTTTTTGTGGAAAGTTCCCAGGTTTGTTGAACAAGACAAAAACGAGCAGTAACTGTCCCGTCACACGGAAAAGTAAGGTTTCTGAATTCTCCAATAAAATAGCATTTATTATTTTTCTTTATCTGAAAGTGCGTAACGACCCAATGGGAGCTCATGCGCACTACAGAAACTATTGTACGGAATTCCATACATGCCGCACTGAGCACAGTGCTGCGCCAGCCACGCATGCAGAAGGAACAAAGGGGAGGGAGATGGCGGGAAAGAGACACGGGGGAGGGAGATGGCGGGAAAGAGACACGGGGGAGGGAGATGGCGGGAAAGAGACACGGGGGAGGGAGATGGCGGGAAAGAGACACGGGGGAGGGAGATGGCGGGAAAGAGACACGGGGAGGGAGATGGCGGGAAAGAGACACGGGGAGGGAGATGGCGGGAAAGAGACACGGGGAGGGAGATGGCGGGAAAGAGACACGGGGGAGGGGAGAGACATCTAATATTATACCGACTACTATTAAATAATGGAAAAGAATACAGAGGCCTGTCTGAGATTAACAAACATTTTTTTTGGCGTTGTTCAGTTGTTTCCGACTTTATGACCTTGTGGACCTCAATACACCAAGCACATCTTTATGTCACGCTCATCCACTTGGTTTTCATGGCAGAGATACTGGAGTGGGTTACCAGTTCCTTCTTGAATGGACCATAGCATACAGCTCCTGGTATTCCTAGGTGGTCTTTCATCCAAGTACTGAAGAAGCCCAACCCTCATGGCTTCAGGGACCTCTTGGTTCCCTGATTGGAATCAAACCCAGGTCGCAAGCACCAAATCCTAACCACTGGACCAACAGGGAACCCTTAAACTCAAATATACACAGTCTTTCAAAAATACATCATAGGAAGCGCACTTAGGTAATTGGGCTATAAACTTTAAAAAACTCTCTCCATTGGCACCACCCATTCTTTCAGGGCTACGCAAAACTAACTTGTATTATGTTGATGCTTTCAAATCATGACATTATTCTAAGACCAAGGAATAAGTAAGCTGGGGTATTGCCAACTGGATTGGCCCAGCTGATGTGCCCCCTTTGCCCATCAGGTCTTTATTACCATTAGATTCTCTGTTATATTAACTACCCAGCGCTGTGCATCCACCTGCAATGACCAGACGCCCCTCCCGGCTCTTAAGTGCTTCTGTAATATTTCAAATCAATTCCATAGATGCAAATACATTTATTGGCTCTTAGAGTTTGGCCGACTTGATATTACGGGATCAAGCGCAACTTACTCATAAATTGATATTACAGTAATCACACTCGGAAATTAAGTCAATACAAAAATTACTGGAGGATATAAAATGAGAAAGTAAATCTAATGAAATCCTGAGGAAAAGAAAACTGTATATAACTTAAATGGAACTCTGTCACCCCAACAGGAAGTTAAATTCACTTTAAAGAGCAGTAACTATATGACTATACATTGCACTAGCAGTTTTTTGCAATAGTAAATAAATTATGAAATATTTAGAATTGATTTTGCAGTTTCTGTATGCTAATGTGCGTCTCAGTATGCTAATGTGTGGCTCAAAATCTTTGATAAGGTTTGGAAAGTGTTTTCCCAGATAACATTGGGGGTATTTATTTTAGCTACATCCTAATTAGCATATCAAAGCAACTAATTAATGTGTGAGGAGGTAATTTGCATTTAGATACAGCAACAACATGGATTTTCCAGTTTGTTTAACTTTAGGAAAAAAAATGGATAACACAACATGTGGCCAAGTTTTCAGGATTTTAATTAAAGTTGAGGAATAAATGTTATTTTTAATGTCAGGAATGTGTATATATTTTCTATTATCTATGTACAGGCATATTACCCTGTCTGTTTGGGTGACTGTTACCCCCAGCCTGGTACCAGCCATTGGTGCACAATGCATCAGGCCAAAGTAAACAAGCCTTAGTACTACCCAGAATCCTTAGCTGCAGGGGCAGAGGTATAGCTGGTGCAGTAGATGCACCGCACCAGGGTCCACTGCTACACGCAGCAGCCTTTCGTAAAGGGTGAATTTTAATTTATTTGGGAAGACGGGCATTTACGGTAATTATTTTTCTACAAAGGAATCCTGATCATCCTTGGGTTATCAGACCACCTACATATATATTTTCCTGCTTTGTAGATGGGGTCCTCCAATCACTAGCCCTATCACTGCTTAGCTGCAATGTTTACTCTAGGATAAAAAAAAAAAAATAGGTTGCCTGGCCGGCCTAGAACAGGATTTTGCAACCTAATTAAAATATATTTTTTTACGTCAGGGGTTAACAAATTTATCTGAAACATAGGGGCCAGCCAAAGATTTCTTAGGAGCCAGTGTATATATAGAAACATATGTATAAGAAGTAAAACTTAGGAGCCAGCAGTAAAATTGTAGGAGCCATGTCAAGCCCTGCCTTACATATATAGTCAGTCAATCACCTTCCCACCAATCATAACATGTATTGTCATCATGAAAAAGAACTCAAAATAGACCAGATCTTAAGATTCCTCAAGTACGGTACTTACACATGCAGTTTTTTCAGTGCTTGCACGATATGCTTTACCTCCAAAAAACTGATTCATAATTTAAAAAAACTAAAACAAACAATGCAAGTTCATTTAGTTCAGAAATATTACAAACTGACTAAATTATTAAAGACTTTTATGGCGTGTGTAAATATTCCACCAGCCAATCAAAGTGCATTTACTATCCCGATCCCTGAGCTCAGTCATCCTATTACTGAAGTATTCAGGTACTCAGAAAAGTGGGAGTGTCAGTACTGCCCTAGACGGACTCATAGCAAAGTAAAGCCCAATAATAGGCTCCTCTGTGCATGTGGACCAGAACATGAATGGACACACATTTGTATCAAAAAAGAAAAGTCTTAAAATGATAGTATAGCAGATTTTGTCAGAATTTAGCTGAAATCTTAGAGACAACCATGACAGATGAGAACCAGGAGCTCGTATGTGTATATATAGCCATGTTTCCCTAGATTTGTCAAGGCCTTTGGTAAATTAGATCAAAAAATGAACAAACCCAATGGAATCACTTCAGACTTTAAATGGCAGGACACAGGATCACTTGGGACTACATTGTACTGGTGCTGACGAACTTAAGAATCTTTAAAGGTGATTATTTGGATTATACCCATCTAGATAGAGTCCTCCGTATAACTTTCTAAATTAGCCTTTTGCTAAATATTCACCTGGTCACCATTTTGTTTGGTGACTGATAAATAAGGGCACATTTTGATGCCCTTTGCTTGGGCTATATAATTGGTTTGTCCAAGTTTTTAAAGTGTGTGTATGTTGTTATGGTTTGACTGGCACACTGCGGGGCTGCATAATTTACTGAGGGAATACAGCATAGTAAATTTGGGATCAAATACCCCTTAAGAGGCTCCCCAAAAGCGGGACATAGGCCTGGGGCGGCCGCTCGGATAGGCCTGACATATTATTTACCTCATGAAGACGGTACCATCACATATACTGTATGAGTGCACCATCTAGTTTGTGGTGTTCTCCCCCCTTTTTTCAATTTGGTGTAAATGTTAACACATTTTTTTTTTTTTTTAGATACAATAATTTTTTATATTTTGTTGAGGGATTTTTTTTAACAAAATGCGGTTTTCACAAATACTTTAATATAGCTCTTTATAATACTACTAGCGAATTGGCCCGTCAAAAAATGTGAGTGAGCTAATGCTATTTGGTGTATAATAATAAAATAACTAATAGATTAATAAAGTAATATACTTTACCTATTTTAAAGTAATATAAGCGTGATGACTGTGTGTAGTGTAATAGTGTGCTTGCTCGAGGTATGGTATGTGGTATGCGTCTGTAGCGGAATATCCATAGGTCTTTTGTGGTGTTTTGCGAGTTTCTTGTGGTGTTTTGCGAGTTTCTTGTGGTGTTTTGCGAGTTTCTTGTGGTGTTTTGCGTGTTTAGAGTGCTGTAGCCTCGTTTTCGTTTTGTTCGGCGGCCATTTTTTCTCTCCGAGAATTTTTTAGTGTCTAAACTCTTTTATTTTGAGTTAAATGAAGGTGTAACTTCATTTTTGAGGTCCAGGATGCTCCCTCTTGCTGTATTTAAGCTTTCTATGTATGTGCTGTGTGTATTTATTGTGTTTTTCATTTTTTGGTCGTAACTTGTCTCGTATTTTGTTTGACGTAAAGTTTGCGAGGGTCGCAGTTGCTGGCAAGGAGCGCCTTTGGTGCTCCATGCCAGCGACCGAGGCCCTTGCTATGCGAGCCTGAAAGCGTTAGCAACAACTCGTATGCTCACAACTATATATGTGATTATATATATATGTATATATATATATATATATATATATATATATATATATATATACACACACACATCCTATAATCACACTTAAAATATCTTTGTAATTCTGTTCCTAAACACTAGAAATCTAACTGAAATAAGTAATTAGATCAACTCCAAACAAGCAGGAACTGGTTTTCTTTCATAAAAAAATAGAGGAAATGGGGAACCCTGTGCCATAATTTGTCACCAAGCCTCCTGATAACAGGGAGGTGCAGGCCGGACACCCCTCCCAGCTCGCAGTGGGTGTGCCCAGCCGGTTCTAACTGATCCCGCCCTGACATTCAAGCACCAGGAGAGGGGGGTGTGCGCAGACATGGGAGGGGATTATTATTTGCAATAACATGTACAAATATAAAGTGTGCAAAGTGTAATATGTATGTAAATGCATGTTTATAAACACTGTAACAGTGGATAGATCATATAATGGGAGCTGGAGGATAAAGTCCCAGCACACATACACGTTGCAAACAGCACCCACGCCCCCCTCAGCAACTCAGCAGATAAACAAGGGGCTACTCCCCCCTCCCTGGCTCTCACAGTGCACAAGATCCTTAATATTTTGCATGCATTCAACTACTTGATAAATAAATAAGTTGCACCAGTATTACTAAAATTAACATAAAAACAAAGCACCCTTGGGTGCTCATAAGGCTTTGCAAACGCCACGCACCCATAACAAAATGATGCACCATTGCAAACACTCAGATCACGTGCGCCTCGAATGTAAGCAGCACCCACTAATTATAGCATGCATGTGTCAACAGCACATTATTTGCAGATGACTGGTGCATATATGTTTACATCACCCCTTTTGCAAATTGCACCCTATAACAGAATAAACAAGCACCCCTTACCTGCCCCCTTTTTTTTTTGCAACCGATGTAAACACTCCCTGGGCTTGTTTGGGAATGAATCTTCTCCCCCTTTGCTTTTGCTTCTTGCCGCCGCTGATCTCCCTCCTCCTTCGCTCCCCCCTCTCCTATTCCAGCTCTGCAAGCCTCCTGTGGAAAGTGCACCGAGCCTCACGTAGGGCTACTGTACAAACCCGAGCTGGATTCCTGCAGATCAGTGGGTGGCACCCTCCAGCAGATTAGTTTTTTTTGCAAAATGCACCGATGCAATAATATTGCAAAGCACAAATGCTTCCTTATGCAATGCAAACATATGCAATTAGATGGGTGCTGTGCATGCTGCACTAGGTGCTCTGCAAGCTGCTGCTCTGCGCCGGGTTTTTCTCCTTACATGTCAATGCATCTGGCTCACACTGTGTTTTTTTTCTCTTCCCTCCTCCTCCTGCCGGCCGGGTTAAAGCTTCTTCTCTTGGAAGCTCTTAGTTGTAAACAAGCTCCCCACATGCTCAGCCCTCTGCAGCTCATTGGTGGCCTGGCTGCCACTTAGCCACACGCCCACCGAGTGCAGGCACAAAATAAACAGCGTGCAATGGAGCAAGGGCTGCAAAGATCTCCTGTATAATGCATTGTTTTTATCCATGCATTATACTTTTTGCAAACAAGCACCCTTATTTATCCCATGCACAGTTGCATTTTTGCACCTTTGCATGCATTTAACCAACCAGCACCCCTATCTCCTGCATCCATTATAGCAAATAATAAAGCAACACAAACAAACTTACTATTTTTTTTTTTGCAAGAAGAGGGAGTGTCTCTTGGCAGGGAAGCTATTTGTTTTAGGCTAGTCCCTTTAAACCCACTTTCTCTCCTCCATGTTATGACTGTGTTTTGCCTTTGCAGTGTTTTTTTTTTCACACTTCTGATCTACATTATGCTGTGCAGGAGCAGGCAGGGTGCTGGGTGGGCTGGAGCAGGCACCTCGTGCATTTGTTATGGAAAGAAAAAACGAGGATTGCAAATTGTTTTGAAAATATTTTAATGCAGATGATGTGCAGTTATGTAGTAGGGAGTCACATGCACT
>CM050165.1:431867564-431872564 GCA_027410445.1 Discoglossus pictus
ACATTTTGACTGATTAAAATGTGAACCTATTCTAGACTAAATGAACATATAAGAGCTGAATTTAATATTATATACACCATAACCGTGAATGTGAAATGAATAAACAATATATGGGTCTGGAATGGAACTGCCTCATTAGACAATACAGTAAGATGATGTGAGATGTAAGAATAAAAACAATGACAGTACTTGGATGCAGCACTTTTATTAAAACAAATAGCATGATTTAAAATAATAGAAATGGTATGATCAATTACTATTAAAATGATATAACATGGAATATAAAAATGATATGTAACTGATTGGAATAGGAGATGCAATAAAGGAACACAGATTAGAGTTTATTGTTCAGTTTAATGGATTTTAAATCTAACCCCCCAAAAATGCCTAATTCAAAATAAGTTTAATTGATTAATATAGATTTTGCTATATTATTATTAACTTTTATTTGTATAAGGGGCAGATCTTTGTATGGACTGTTTGGAGGATTAAAGTGAATAAAAACAAATGTATATTGTGGCCTGTTGGGTGTCATTAGTGTGATGCCTGGAGCCCCCATGACCTTTAGTGAGATCAAATCCTAAAGGTCACCTACATTTATGCAAATCTAAATCAAGGGTTTTTTGGCAAGAAAATGTATAATAACCGGGAAATTTATTTTTAGATTCTTAAATATCTGTCATCTCAAGCCTGGCTTCTCTGGTCCTGGAGCACATAACTGATGTAAGGTATATATTGTCCTGTGGAGGTTGGTCTATAACTAGTTATTATTGATATTACTGTATGACTATTATCTTTTCTTATCAGGTTCTCACTAAAACCCTCTTTTCTTATAAATGTAGTACTTTATGTTTCGCCACCCCTCATACTGGATCTATATTCTGCTAATTCCACCTATTCCTCTATCTCTCTGTGTTTTCCTCTCTCCCACTTATCCATATTCTTCTTACAGAGATTCTCTAATATTTCAAGCCTGACCTCTACTACTGGGGAACTTAAGAAACTTTTGGATTTTGTATGTGTTTGCATCGTTCAGTTGTGTCCGACTCTCCGTGATCTCATGTAACTTAACACACCATGCTGATCCACTTGGTAATCATGGCAGAGATACTGGAGTGGGTTGCCAGTTCCTTCTCCAGTGGGCCACAACATCCAGCTCCGTTTATTCCTAGGTGGTCTCCCATCCAAGTACTGACTAGGCCCAACCCTGCATGGCTTCAGGGTTATGTGACTTTTTGGTTCCCTGACTGGAATCAAACCCAGGTCGCAGCGGTGAAAGTATTGAATCCTAACCACTGGACCACCAGGGAACCTTCTAGGTATATTATATACCTGTGTATCTATTATCTTTTATGCTCTTTATTTTATTAAGAAGTGTTTATAAGCTCTGTTTTTACTAACTAACATCAAACAAACAGTCCCTATATGGGTTTGCCCTCTGCAAGACACAGACTGGGTGTGCAGTATAGTGTCCTAGCCTATCAGGAACCATGTTGCAGAGAGATGGTCACTGATGGTTTAATATGAGACACAGCACACAGAGTACTACAAATTTTGTGTCTTCATGAGCTGCAGAAGGCAGACCCATACAGGGACTATTACTATCCCCATTCTGTCTACCTAAGCATTTGGTTTTATTGTCCCCTCAGGTTGCTAAAATTTGCACTCCACATTTGAACACATCACATATTATAATTGTCAAACTACGAGACGTTGTCAAGCTTTGCGTACGACTTAGGCGATGAACGCCGAAGGTGCTCATCGCCTGCGAGGCGAGCCGTTAACTTGCAGCACTTAGGCAATAAGCCTCGCTTAGCGAGGGGAGCCATTAAGGCGCTAAAACTTACAGCACTAAAAAAAACATCACACACAGCACGGGGAAACAACCAGGACGTCTGGGCGTGAGGTGGAACGCAAATTTAAGTAAATTTTGCTGAGTTTCGGCACTCGAAAATCAGCTAAGCGAGAAAAAAAATGGCGGCCAAACAAAATGAAAACAAGGCTACACGACCCTGGACCGTGCAAAACACCGCCAGGGGAGGGAGATGGGGGGAAGGGACACAGGAGAGGGCAGGAAAGAGACACAGGGGAGGGGGGGGGGGGGGAGAAACGTAATATTATACCGTCATTTATGACGGGTAAACTATATAATTATTCTAATTTACATTTTAATCTGGTTAATATCCCTGTGAGATTTTAATGTATAATATTATGAAGTTATCCATCCTCTGCTGTCATTATTTCCGGTGTCATCACTAAAACAGCCCAGATGTTACATACATTTCACACAAAAATTTTTTTTGCATTGCTGAGGCACTTCACTAGTAACCCTCCCTTCGAGACCCACCCCAACCTGTTTTCCATTTTGATGTTTTTGATATTTTTGGTTTAAAATCCATGCTTTTCTATATCGTGTAAATCATCATTTTTTTAAAACAAATTCACTGGTAATTTCATCACGACCAATACCCGGCTCTCTGACCTGTAGTTACCCCACTCTTATCTACTTCTGCTTTTGTGAGGTTACACCACATGGGCACATTTCTAGTCATTTGGAAGTATGCCAGCCAATAATTATTGCTTAATAGATCTGCTAATAGCATTATAAATATTTTTAGACGCCCAAATATGAACACAAATGTACTATTTTTTTATTATAATGCTATTGGCAAAAAACAGTACATTTATGTTCACATTTGGACGTCTGAAAATAAGTTAAAAAACGTATTTCCTGCTCAGAATTTTTAATACAGTTGTTGCAGTGCACTCTGGGGAAATGCAAATGAGTCCACAATGTATTTTCATGCTTTAATGTAATACTATGTTATACATGGCTCCTTTTAGGCATATGTCTGCTGTATAGCACAGCTTTCATGCATGGCATAGGATGGATTTGCACTACCCACAGACAGTCACTGTTTTGACGCTTGTTGGATCTCATCGCACACGCATGTAATAACCTTGGATCATGTCTGGCTACACTGTCTTATCTACAGTTCTAAGATAAATACATGCTCTATGTGGCCTTATGAGAGTGGAGAGCAAAGGGACCACCTAAGGCTAATACGCTAACCCAGTGGTTTGTTTCTGGAGAGCCACACACAGGCCTGGATTTGAGAATTTCCTTTACATGCTCAGGTCAATCAGGGTGACTGAAGAAGCGATAGTCTTGGGTGTAGGCAGCAGGGATATAATCAAATCCTGACCTGTGTGTGGCTTTTTCAGGAATGAACTTGTCCACCACTGAGTATTAGCCTTAGGTGGTCCTGTTGATCTCCACTCTCATAAGGCCCTCAAAAGGTTTGCTTTATGAACAATCTGATTAGACAGAGGCTAACGAGTCTAATTACTATTCACAGGCTGGTTTTCAGTCAGCACTCGTTACCAAAGGAAACCACTTTAACACATCAAGTTTCCTGGTCAGCAAATAGCATTGTCTTGATATAATCTTGTGGCTGAGTGTTTAGTACTTACTGCCAGGATGACCCAATTGATTTTATATCAGAATCAGTTCAATCTGAACTCGGAAAGTAAGTTTTATGTTTAATATTGAGAGGTCCTTTAGTGATAATCACCAGTCATCCATATTGTCATATATTTCTCAAGTGTCCAATGTCCTGCTGAGTTGGGCCCACCCTGCTTTGAAGTCTTATACCACTAACAAGTAATTACATAGAAATCTGTGACTCTGAAGGGACAATGAGATGTGAACAAGCCAAACTTGTCTTATAATTTAGTACTAATCACAGCAATCTGATATGTTACTCACTGTTATTTAAAATCACCCAAACAGGAAGTTGAATTAATGTTAAAGCTAATTAAAAACTGGATATACATTGTAATAGTAGTATGTCTCTGCAATAAATCACTTCAGAAATATTTAGATTTGATTTTGCGGCTCCTGCATGCTAATGTGCAGCTCCTGTATGCTAATGGGTGGCTCAGTATACTCAATATGCTAATGTGCATCTCAGTATGCTAATGTGCGGCTCAGTGTGCTAATGTGCCTCTCAGTGGGCTAATGCGCCTCTCAGTATACTCAATATGCTAATGTGCCTCTCAGTATACTCAATATGCTAATGTGTATCTCAGTATGCTAATGTGTGGCTCAATGTGCTAATGTTCGGCTCAGTATGCTAATGTGCGGCTCAATATGCTAATGTGCGGCTCAGTGTGCTAATGTGAGGCTCAGTGTGCTAATGTGCGGTTCCTGTATGCTAATGTGCGGCTCAGTATGCTAATGTGCGGCTCAGTTTACTAATGTGAGACTCAGTATGCTAATGTATGGATCAGTATGCTAATGTGCGTCCCAGTATGCTAATGTGCGGATTAGTATGCTAATGTGTGTCTAAGTATGCTAATGTGCGCCTCAGTATGCTAATGTGTGGCTTGGTATGCTAATTTGTGGATCAGTATGGTAATGTGCAGCTCAGTATACTAATGTGCGGCTCAGTGTACTTGATAAGGGTGGGAGAGAGGTCTAACTGCCAGATAACATTGGGGATCTTTATTTTGGCCACTACAGAGACAGACAAGCAGTCTATAATACTAATTAGCACATCAAAGCGGCTAATTAACATGTTTGTGCTGCTCATTTGCTTATAAATACATAAACAACAACATGGGATTCCCAATTGATTTACTTTAGAAAAAAACAGTAACACAACATAGAACCAGAATAACCAAAAACAAAAAAAACTTGGGATGCATGATAAGCTTAGGGGACAGTGTTTTGCCACCACAGAGACAGGCAAGCAGACCAATCAGCTAACTTGTATCCAGGAACTTATCACTTGCATAACAATACAGCAGAAACAAATGGCTACTACAATGTACCGCTAGTTTCTTACACTCTTTAAGAACAAATTAAAAAACTTTTTTGAGTTAACACCACCTTTAAGTATCCTGACATGTACCACATCTGTCCAATTGCTTTAAACACACAAATATCAGCCGTAATTGCAGACGGCAAAAAATCTCCAAAAAATAAAATGTGTTTT